>JARHVA010000517.1:3020000-3035000 GCA_037957365.1 Torreya grandis | reverse complement strand
CCTTGGAAAAACATTCACAATCATTGATTTAATCCTAGCCTCCCATTTTTTTTAATTTGACGAGGTAAATGTTATGGGTTTTGAAGATCCTATAAATTAATACAAAGGAGAGAAAAATGAATCATTTACACATAAAAAATATGCCTCTACCAATGGTAATGGGGCAAGTTTAACAACAACATGTCAAATACAACTAAAAAGATAAAACCAATAGTGGTTTTACAGAACTACTTTTTTTGTATTTTCAGTGATCTTCCACTTTCTTTATGCCTTCAACAACTGTCTTCTATGGTTATATTCTGAGTCCCTCCGAGCCATGAGTTTCTACCCAAATTTCCCCTAAGCAGAGGGTCATACAAGATGGTTATAACACTACTTTAGGACCTTTTTTATTTTTTTGAGCGTTTGTCCATCCTTCCTTATCTTCTATAATAACATAAAGATGGGATTTGTCTTCCGTTGTTGGGTCTTCAGATGTTTCTTCCCTAGATAATTCCAAACATGTATTATTATTAGAGGAGGAAACTGGTGTGGAGTGGACTACCATGTGTGTGGCTTTCCCTAGAGAGATTAGGTCTTTTAGTAGAATATCTTCAGATTGAGGATTTTTGATGTCCTCATTTGTAATAGAGGGTTCAGAATATTTCAAAGGTGACTCACTATTAGAACCATCTGGTTCTTCTTCAACATCCACCTATAGAAGTTCAAGGTTACAGTCTTTCCACCAAGAGGATTCCTTCTTTTCTTTCCTAAGCGAACTGTCATTTTGGTTAAGTGGCTTGTATTAAAATAGCTATGATAATGAAATAGTAAACCTTCATAATCCATAGGTTGGGACCAAGAGCATTCCCCAACTTGTAAAGTGACATTTTCAAGCAAATTCTTGGAGGTGTCAATATTCACCAAAATTTTGGCAAAAGTAGTGTGATAAAAATGATCAGTATCTGGATGCATTTGTAAGTAATCACCTAGTGAATTACCAAAAGCCTTTAGATTATATTTAGTCAAAAACTAAAGAGGAAGACGAGGTAGGTGAACCCAAATGGGTTTAACATTGAGTGGCTTTATGAGGGGTTTGAAGGTAGGGGACCATGGTTTGATGATTAGGGGATAGTGATTCAATCACCAAAAATAGTATTTAAATATTTATTAGTCATTAATTAATATGATTTTAGTGTGTTTTTTATTTTTTAATTATTAATTTAAATTAAACATTATTGATTCATTTTTTGATTTTTGGTGGTTTTCATTCTTCTTTTCACTCCTCAACTCTTTACTCCTATCTTTATATATTTATAGCTTTTACTTTAGTGATTATGTCAAGTGTGCTCTAATGCTTATGAGATAATTTTTTGGTCTTCATTGGATCAAGGTACTTGTGCCCATGCCCATGCCCTATTTATTTAATATTTTCAATTTTTAACTATTTGATAATAGTTTGTGCACCAATATGATCTTAATTTAAATTAATTTATTGATAAATATACACACATTTTAGGGACTTGATAATTATATGCCCCTAAAACACACTTTAATTTCCTTAAGCTTTATATATTTCTAATATTCTAAGGAAAATATTAAAAAACTTATTTTTCAAGTTAAAAGTGCAAACACATGTAAGGCTCATGGAAATTGGAAATTAGGATCATGCAAGTATAATTGTCAATATTTTTAGACTTTACTTATCTCCATTATATGCATCACAATACTTCATACATATTTCTCTACTAGGATCCAATTTTTTGTGTGAGGCTCTTATTATTTTTATATCTTTAATTTTTAGTTTAAAATCATATGATTACCTCCGAATATCATGTTATTAAATGTATTGAAACCCTATGCTATTACCTTACTTTTAAAATTAAAATATTATTTAAGTATTAATATTGTGAATATATCTATTTGGAATGCTTCATTAAATCTAATTTACATTTAATTGTATCATAGTTAATTTGAATCCATTTATTAATATCTTTAAGCATTAACTCTAATTTACATTTACTAGTATCATAGTTAATTTGAATCCACTTATTAATACCTTTTTGGTGAATCTAATCTCTTTCATATTTGATAGGTTCCTTCCCTTTACGATAACTTAATTCTATCAAACCTCATGGTCTTTGATTTTTTTAATCATTATATAATATTTTTAAGTTTAATTTTACTATATGGTTATATATCTAATAGCCATATCTTTATTTTTTTTATTAATTTCTTAAAAACATCAAAGTCTAATAAATTTGTATGGTGAGTTTTTAATGTGTAATTTCATTTTATACTATCTAAATTGATTAGATATAATATTTAATCCAAAATAAGTGATATGGTTAATAAAAACTCCACAAATTTTGTTAAAAATTATTTATTTAATCCTCGATCAAATTTTAAAAATAAACTATATTTTATAAATATATTTAATGATGTAAAAATTAAAATTTAAACTAATAAAAAAATATAAATGACATAACTTTTTAAAAAAATTAATATATATTCTTCAATTTATAATAATAAAAATATTTTAAATAACAATAAATCCCAAAAAATTAATGTAAATAAAAATAATATAATATATCTTGATAAAAAAATATAAATAAATAACAAAATACATACAACATAAAAACTATATTTCAACAATCCCCAATAAAATACAACATAAAAACTATATTTCAACAAACCCCAATAAAATCCCTAGGTTCATAAATGTTAGGAAAATTTTTATATGCCAAAGTGAGCCTCCTAAAATAATCATTTCTAAAAATAAGATGACATCTTTTGTTTCTATCATTTATAATGTTCCTCGATTACTTTAACATACTTTCATTTCTTTTCAAAATAATTCTAATGTTTCTCCTATTTATAATCATGTTTTCATTTTTTTTTAATAATTTTATATATTATTAAAATAATATATTAATTCCTTTTCATATTGCTCCTCAACATCTTATGGTTTTAATATTCCTTCTCTCTCAAAATTAATTTTTTTCGAACATTCTTTTATATTCTAAACATAATGTTAAATCATTTCTTCTTCTTTTTTAATTCTTCTATCCCAACATGTGCTACTTGTCCATCCACTACTACTCCTCCAATTCTTAAAATGATTATAATAATATATACCATTCATAACAAGGAAAATAAAATTTAAATCCTCATTTAAGAATCCCATGAACCAAAAATAGCAAGTTACATCTACTGATATTCTTTTAAATTTGAAGTAATTGTATTTTCTTTTCTAACTGATTTTACAGCTTTAAAGTTTTATTTTATAATAGAAAACCATATCCTTTACACTAAATTAGAGCCTTTTATATTAATTTTTTATATACTTTTTATGGTTTAAATTTACTGATTAAAATATTTTCACAATATTTGGAAGATTAAGCTCTTGAATGGTTCTATTTTTTACCAAGTAGATCCGTGAATACCTTTACCAAATTGGTTGATGCTTTTATAACTTACTTTCAAATCAACATCATTGTAAAGGATACATTTTTAAAAATATCTCAATTCAAGTAAAAGTTGAATAAAATCATTAATTAATGTGTAATTAAATTTAAAACTATAGTTGTCAAGATGACATATCAACCACTTAATAGTAAACCTCAAAATATACTTTTAGATTTCATTTTATTTTTCAAATAAGATCTAAAAATTTTTTTTTTAAAAAAAATTATAAACTCAATAGATTATTAATTTATCCTTACAATATTTTATTATAAGATTTTTAAATCTAATATATTTCAATGGCATATATAAAAATAGAACATAAACATCATACGAATTCCCTAGGGTAACATTTTTAGAAAAATAATTTGAGGCTTGAAAATTAAAAAAATATCTTATGGTTATTAGATCTAAGATCATAAAATCAAATACACTTAGAAAAAATAAATAAATACAATTTTATCTTAAGATGAACTAACAATGGAGATTCACCAAAATGTAATATGGATAAATGAATTCTAATTAAATTATAAAATAACTACTGAATTAAAAATTAATTAAGTTAAAGAATATGTCCAAAACAATTTTTAAGCTTATTAATTAATTTTAAATTTTAAATTAGGAAAAACTTATAAAGTTTAGGTTTATCTAATTTTATTTCATTAACTCGTGGTTGTCATAGAAAGTGACAATAGATATATATGCTTGAAAATGTTAATGACGTGACCTAAAATTATAATGATCCTTTGATAAGTTTATTTGAACCATAAACTATTATTTACATTTCCATTAAAAAAATATATATTTTCAAAATAATTTTTAAAATATATTCATTTAATTTTGGAGCACTATTGGGAAACGATCTAAGAATTTATCTTTTTTTTAATTTGATTTCATTTATGCAATTTTATTATGTTTTGACATATTTTTATCAATTAATTTCCACTACTTAACGGCTTGATAATTAGCCTATTATTGAGCACTACTAATCCTTAACATTGATCCCTAAAGCATAATGTAATTTTTGCATATATAGGCCATAGATGGATCAGTTGCATGCATGCCTCAGACGGTCAATGGGCCCGCTGTGATGCCCTCCACCATCGCGAGCAGATGTACATGTTTGCTCACATAAACATATTTATACATGTTTGCAAATGTATATATTTACTCACAACATACATACCATTGATTTCAAATTCTTCAACTTTCTGATAATTGATTTGTTGTTTCTATTTTCTGTTTTTTATTTTTAAAAATACTTTTATTACTCCCTTTATATATTATTTCATGTATTATCTTTCTATCCCGTAAACCATTGTTAACTTTTTGTAGACGGTAATATCTAAATTAAATTAAACATCTATCCATCTGCATCCATGAGTCATGCGCATCCTCTAAGGTCCGAAAAGTGAGCTGTGATGCCCCCCACCAATGCAGGTGCAATTGTTCGTGCAGACGCATCTGCATGTGTGCATTCATGTATCATGCCTACTCGTGCAGACACATCTTCATTTTTGCCTGTCTTTAGAGGACAGTCGGTTGGTTCGTGACATATGAATGTTGTTTGTCTAGGGACGTGCGACCTGTGCGATGCATCTGCCCATCTTGCATGCCCTTATGGTTGGCACATCTTGTTAGCCTTTGCACCGTGCGAGGTACGAATCCATGCTTGAATGTGTCCTTTGCTTATTTTTATAATTACCCAAATTTAAAATTTTCTACCAATTTTCAAAATCTTGACTTCCTATCTCGATTCTTTGCATGAAGATTAAGATGTTGTTCTGACTCACAATTGAAATTGACATTGATAATTTTAGGAATAATAGAGGTGACGTCTGATAGTCTAATGTCAGGGATAAATCTCTTGTTTTCACTGATTAGCTTTTATGACATTTACCCTCAATTTATATTCCCTATCAAAGAATTTACGTGGTGATGAAATCTTAGTCACCATGTCTTAAGAATTTACGAGTGGTGATGAAGTCCATCTCGCGTGGCTAAAATAAAAAGGGAAGGCAATATTTTTTATCCTCACGATCTCACAAATGGACAAGAGGAGAGAATAATTTAGCTTCAGGAAAAGGCAATAGTAATCTATGTGATTTTTATCACCTAGGGTCTTACATGGGGGTAAGGCGAGAGCATACGCATGGTAATCCACCTACAAACACTCAAGCAATGAAAACACAAATATGTTTTAGAACACCAAATTTAAATGTTGATTCATTTCATGTACCAAGATAAAATGTGTTTGTTTCTAAAATAGCCACTTATTTTACAAGTGAAACCTGCAAAAAAACATATTATATTTTGGTTTTATGGTCTTTGAAAAGCAAGATAATGTCAGAATGTTAATTGTTTAGGTCTCAAAAAATGATCATAGAGCAACACTATCATTTATCAAGGTGAATCTGATCCGGGTAACAATTCAGGGGATAATTCGAGTGACGGGTCCACCCCAATTGATGACAAAACTTTTGAGAGCCATAACTTTTGCACCATAGCTCCAATTGACTCATCGTTTGAACCGTTGGACAGCTAAGAACAAGGAGAATGTAGTGAGATGACATAGAGATATTCTCGATAGATTTTGACCTCATAAAACCCAATGGAAGTTCCCCAAATTTTAATTTTAGTAGTGCAGTCTAAAAATAGTAAGTTTCTAAAAATAGTAATTCCTCAAATTATGTATTGTTGTAAATCATGGAAGTTGAACCAATTAATCTCTTTTGAGATTGGTGACTTTCCACATCCTCGTCCCACCTTCAAAACATGTATAAATGAAGATGTAGCCTGAAATGGAAATCAAACATCTCTTCTCAAAGATAGGCATATGTTTGGGTCTGCAAATTTAGTGAATAAAACATCTTTTCTCAGAGATAGCATCTTTGTTATTATGTTGTTCGTATTTATTGAATTATCTTTAAACTAAAGCTTTTGAGTTTTGGATTAGAATCTATCAATTTTGGAATCAATACCATCGATATGTAGATAGAAAACACAAATAGATAACTAGTGATTCTTTTGATTAAGTGATATCATCATTTCCTAACATAATATTGTTGATTAGCATGGAAATGTCATTGTTTAATAGTGTGATTCCACTTATTTAAGAAAACATAGGCAAAATAAAAATAGAAATGATTCCACTATGTATACTATCAATTTCACTCTTTCTAATTACAATATCATTGAAATTCTAGAAAAATAGATAGAACATGTTTCTTACCATATGTAGGTTGATCATGTCTATTCTCAAGTCGATTCTATTATCTTAATTTAATTAAATCATTTCTATAAATCCATAGTATGAATGAAACCCAGGAGTGAATTCATCATTTTGTAGTTTGATCCCACCGATTTGCAAGTCAATCCCACTATTTACTTGAAAAACATAGAAAATACAAATAAAGGAGCTATATCATCAATGATTATTTTAACATCACAATTTACAAGAAGTAATCCCACCGATTAGTTGGATGTTTCCACCATTAAATTATGAATGAAATTTGAAAAAAATAGAAGAAAAGGAAGGGAAATTAAAATCAATTTTGAGCTAATTTCTAAATTAGAGGAATGATATGATGTTTCAAAGGATAATTTGTGTTGTTAGTCCCATCAATCATCTGTGATCACATGATTTCAAAGGAGGTTAGTTTCTTGTTAGCATGAAAATCAAACCAAAATAATATAAAATTAGCATTCTAGGCTTATATCCTCGAATTGAGCAAGTTCTAAGAAAAAAAATTGCGTTCAAAATCAAATAATTATACATCTCTAATGGATGTCTCTTTTTATTCAGAATTCAAGTTTGGATTGGCTTGGATATAGTGATTGAAGTCTTTATCAATGTCAAAAAGTCACTTGGACAGCATCTCCCCTTGCACTATGTGTGATTTGTTGAACAATTAAAGAACTTGATGATTCTATATTTAGAGATTTGGGACCATAAGTTTAGCACATAAAATATTGTTGAAAGAGAGTGAGGATCCTTATATTTATATATTTTTCCTTTGAGGTTGGACCGTCAATCTCAGATCAATGTGTGTGGTTGAGAATGAGTCCTCAAGGGGTAATTGGGTAATTGATGTTAACGGATGGAGTGTGAAAGATGAAGGATGGAGTGTGAAAGATGAAGGATGGAGTGTGGAAGTACTTGTAAGAAATTTCCCCCCATGCCTTGGAGTTGAATAAAACCTTCCTTTCACACTATCCATATTTCATTCAATTTTTCTTGGGAGAGAAGAGGATTAAATATGAATTTTTGATTGGCAAGTTGTTGTGTGATGAGGATATTAGGAAATAACTGATTTTTAAATATTTATGACATGTGAAATTCCATGTAACCTCATTTTTAGAATAATTTTAATTATCCTAATTAATAAATTAGCTAATTAACTTGAATTTTGTCCTCTAGTGGTCTCATTTTCGAGGTTTGATTTACTTGGTTTAATATGCCTAGTGAGACATTTGTAAGAGGGGGACCAATTTATAGATGTGTAATGATGAGTTAGATGATTAGATGCAGTGTATTTCCCCAATCAGGGATGCATCAATATGTTTTATAATGTGCATGTTAAATTGTGTAGATGATTTGGAAAGTCTTAATGATTTCTAGCTTGTTCTCGAAGGCAAAACCCCGAAAAAGCTAACATGTTAGGTTAGTCAAAAGTTAGAAAAAATCTCAATAAAAAACTCACATAATTGTATTATTTTGGGATATCATTCTAATTTACAATTTTGACACATAAGTGATGAAAGTAGAGTGTCTATAATTTGCAATTATTCTCTTTAAATCAAAAGGAGGGAATGTTGAGTATGATGCCAATATTAACACTTGATTGTTAATATTAAATTATTTTTATTTGTGTTTTATTTGCTTAGGAGGGTTATTTACCTTTTTTTATGTCCTAGATTAATTATTTTTTTGATTATGAACACTTTTTAGCAACTTCCTAACAAAAAGCTAGAAATGTTAGTTAAATACCAGTTTAATGAATGTGTACTTAACTGAGCTCAAATCCTTATCCATTCATCCAATATAAGTTATTTGAAATTTGTAAAGATAATTTAATTAAAATTAATATTATTTTAAGTCAATCTTGTATTTATATAAGTTTTGAGGGTACCTAGCTTGTCTAGTGTGCATATTTTACTTTTTTATTAGAGAGGCATCTTGCATGATGATAATATATTATCAATGAGTAAAAATTGTTTTATTGAGTCTGATTTCAATTATCTTCATTTAATTTTAGTTATCTTGGATGTTCTAAGAGTTTTATTTATAGCTTTCACTTGTCATGCTTTGTCATGCAGGTTCTTTGTAATTGGCACACACACACACACACACACACACACACACACACACACACACACACACACACACACACACACACACACACATCCTTAGCTTGGTAATCAGCCTAATCGATCCCATGTGCTCATGTTAATAATTATTTTCAAAACATAAATTTCTCCACCTTCTTATTAATAAATAAACTTATAGAGGTCCATGTATAAATGGGTGATCCTGTAATGCCCCTAAGAATACATTAACTACATTTTCTCCATATATTTTACTATGTTTTGAAGGCCATATGAACATGATACCCATCTTGTGTTGATCACCAAGATGGAAATCCACTATATAACCACATATTTTTCAGAGCATGGTTCACCTCCCAAAATAATGTTCCTTAGTTGAACACCTCTTCCACTATTAGGACTCCCAAGTTTCTAGATGTAGTAATCATGAGATAATTTTGCTATACCATAATTATATCCTTGATTATAACCTACACCATATGATAGGAAATCTCAATATTATCCATATATCCTCTAAATTCACTATCATTTACCATGTCCACAATTAGAATATACAAGTGTCATTATTCCCCCACTTGACCAAAGTAGTGAGCATAACATGATCAATGTGTATTACAAGAATGTGTGCCACATGATTTAAGTTAATCATCTCTATATTTTCCCATTCATACGTATCCAACTCTAGTGTGTGTTGTCTTCAACATGGTGCTATGGTGTATGTTTATAGTCCCTTACATCACAGTGAATCAATAAAAAAATTATTGTTTCTTCTAATGAAATATATTGCTGTATCAAAATAATACAATTGCTAATATCTAAATTCAAACAATTAAAAAAATATTAGAACTATAAAATTTTCACCATAATGATATGAACTTATTCATAGTTGTACCAATCCTATCACAACCATTTAATTTCATCCATAATCATACACATCTAAAAATGAGGGAAAATTGACCCCTTTGCAATATTTATAGGAAAAAATGAGGAATGATTCTATTTTGACTTTAATGTTATCTATGTTTGGGAAAGAATCCTAATTTTCATTACAAATTCTTTATCAAATTACAATTGATATGCTACAATCACTTTAGCCTAGTGACTAGTAATTCCATTGGGTGATATCTAAAAATAATTTTTACATAGTTATTAATCATATTATCATTTATATCTTGAAATGCTATATAGTTATCAATTATAAGTGATGTTTCATAGCATTGACTCATAATAAAAATATCATTATCTTCTCTCGATATCTACTTTATATATTTCATGCATTATTTTTTAATATTGAGGGGTGAAGTTATATTATCTATGTATTTATTTTTTTACTTTAATGATTATCAATGTTTTAGTACACATGATTATTCATACTAACATGGATTGGAGGCTTGTGTCTTGCATGGTGTCTAACATCAAATCTTGTTAACTTATACTCTATGTAGATAATATTTAGATTCCACTCATGATGTATTCAAATATTTTTCATATTTTTTAGAACTGGTCTCATTATCAAACGGTATTTTAAGAGTTTTTATATTTTCATAGTCCATGAGATTGAAAGTAAGATTTTTGGATTAAAATTGTGTACAAATTGTTTGTTCAATGTGTTTCCAATCACCATCTATGAGTTTAAATTTTCACTACTTAAGGACTTAATAATTATCTTATGTTATTGAGCTAGCTAGCCCTCAATATATGCCCTTAAAGCTCACTTTACTTTTCTTAATTTTTAAAATCATACACATCATAGTGAAGAAACATGAAATCAGGGTTAGGCAAGCATGACCATCAAATTATTTTAGACCCTATTTGTCACATGTCTTAAGTTGCCCTTGCACTATGTACCTATCCAAAGCATTGAGTCTTCAATTGATTTTATATTTTTAACAAGTTTTATGATATAATTTATAACATATTTCTAAATTTAAATTCAAATAACTATCATTAAATTCTAATTTATTCAAAATATGTACCAAAATCCTATATAAATACTTTAATACTAAATCTAAAATAATTATTAAACACTATTATTATAATATACATATCTTTTGAGGTTGTTATCTATTTATCCACTGACATGTTTTTTAAGGAATCAAGTGTTTGATAAGCATTTGATTGCAAATTATCTCACATAGGCATGTCTTAAATTGGTTAGATTGCATTGAAGATATTAATCATTATCTATTATTAGTATCTTCCCCTCAAGTACTAATATTTTCATCTATTGTTATTAATTCTTTTAACCAATGTTGACAACCAATGACCAACTGTTGGCTGATAAAATGTAAAATTGTTTTCTAATGTTTACAATATTTTAGTTTTTCTCTCAATTGTGATTAACAAATGATTATTTGCATGCCCAACATCTAATTAGGAAGCTATGTTTACAAAAATTATAACCATAAAAATTTGTTTTATTAGACATTTTAAAGGGCTTTAGCAAGTTGGTTTACATGTTTATGCCCCACAAGAGCAACCAACTATTCTACGAATTGTGTGACCTATAATGCATAAATAAGGCCACCTGTAGTGTTTAATATTCACCATGGATGGAAAATTAGGAGATATCAATGCTAATATATTAGATACGATATGATCATCCTAATAAACATTTCTAAATTTATAGGAATTTAATACTTACTATAGACATTAATTGTTTTGTTAGCAAAAAATCTACAAAATAGATAAGAATAAATCTCAAGTATAAATGCATGGCCATAACTACATATAATCAATAATAACCATTGTTAATTAGGATTATAAGTGTTGTAAGGAGTGTAAAGGAAGAGGAGGATGTATGATGTTACTTTTTTCATTATCTTCTACCACCAAAATAGATGAAGATAAGTATTTCATTAAGGAAACCACCTATATCCCAAGACTTGCTATCATTACAAAATATTTTTACCAAATCACTATGAGTATAATCATCTTGTTGAATACCTTTCTCATTCATTTCCTTTAATAGATTTTTAGTCTCTTTCAAATTACCTCTATTACATTTTTCATTAATCAATGAAGTGTATGTGTATTTATTTGGAGCTACCCCTTTCTCCTGCATCTCACTAAAAAGACCATATGATTTAGCAAGCCCATTAAATGTGGATTTTATACCTTCAAGTAAGTTTAATTATCACAAACCCTTTTACCTAGTTTAGGGCTTTAGTTTAATTATCACAAATCCTTATCCCTAGTTTAGGGATTAATTTCATATTTCTAGGTTTATTAGGGTTTGAATGTTTTAGGCATTTAGAGTTTCTAGGGTTTATACATTTTATATATTTTTGTTTGTTTTTTTCTCTAGGATGATATTGTTTGCAGAGGTTGTTGTTGTGGAATAGATGGTATTTCCAATCAGGGTTGTCCACATAAACATTATTTTATGCAACTCAAATGTCAAAGGACTCATGTGTATGAACTAGCTCAAATTTACTTCTATATCTTTGTTTGTCGAAGCTATTTTCAACTGCAACTAAAATTATGATAAAGTTATATAATTATAGGTTTATTTATAAAAAATGCATGAAAGAATTGTTGGTGGAGGGCACTCTACATTGTTGAAACGTTCAGTATTATGTGTTGTGATATTTATAATAAAATAATCAAAATTATATGTTGAGATATCTATGGCAAGTACTAAATCTACATCATGACACTTATTTTTATATCATATGCATGAATGATAAGCTTTTAGCATGTTTGAGGACCCAAAGACAATCATTATGTAATTTATATTTTTTCCACCTTTAAGTGAATTTAAGTTATCAAGATGTAAGACCAATTCTTAAAATACGGTGTTAGAATGAAATGTGTCAAATCTTCATCCCTTGATATTTTGATAAAGATTCATTAAGTGTCACATATTAGATGTCCTCATCCTTGCATAAAGAGCAATAAACTAAGTGTTTTCACTCATGAGACAAAAAAATTATGGAGAGTTATTTTGTGTGACTCAAATTCATGATTTAATGGTGGTGGTAAACTTTTTAATTTCCAAATTTAATGGAGAATTATTTTGTGTGACTCAAATATATGGTCTAATAATAATGATACATATTTTCATTCTTAATCATTCATTAAACTAGAACCATCAAATAAAATTTAAATAATATTATTTTCTTATAATTTTTAATTTTAATTCTACTAATTTAAATTACATATTTTTTAATCAATAGCTGAAAATTATATATTTATATATATATATATATATATATATATATATATGCAATAAATTATAATTAAATTTGTACTTTATATCAATAGTTCTATTTTAATGGTAAGGACAACTTAAATTTTGATAGTGCACATGAAAATTTGAAAATTATTTTGTGAAAAAAGTAAGAATGAAAGTAAACATTAATGTCATAAATATAAATAAATATTAACAAAACAAAACAATTTTTTTTAAAAGAAATAAAATAAATAGAATCTATATTTAAATGTTTAGACTTTTACAACAAATTTAACTATAAAAAATGTAGGATTAATAAAATTAGAAGAAATTGGTGAGCATTATGCTTTTTAGTAAAGCAATATAGAAAATAAAAAAATGGAATTAGAAAACCACGAATGAGTTATTTAGATTACCAGTCATACTTATGGTATACTCTATATATATCATGTGAAGTATGAGCTAACACTATGTCACACTTAAATGAAAATAAATAGTGGAAATTAACAAATACTTAATCATAAGTAATTTCAAAATTAAAAAGTTTTTATAGCAAACATTACAGTGGTTTGTTTTCACAGTATTTCTAACAGTGTTTATGATTATTCTTTTTGTTGGTGGGTCTAGATGGTCAACTCTTTTACAAGGAAAATTATCAGTTAGCGCTTGTCATTTTTCCCTTTAGGGAGGATATTTTTATGATAAAGAGAAAGAAAAAGGAAGTGATGGTTAAGATCCCATACTTGATAAATAGACTCACCTAGTGGAAGTGGCTTGAGTGGTTAGGGAGACAAACTGGATTACCGATCACATCCTCCACCACTAATTATTATTGTTATATTTAATTAATGTTCTATCATGTTTTCTTATTGTCTTTAGGTGGCTCTAGTTTTTTGTATGTTTATTTGTTTGGTTAAAAATCATAATAAGCTAACTTGTTAAATGCTTCTTAGTCTTGATCGATGTGTCTATTATGAAATGTGATCAATCCACTCACTTTTTTTTTATAAATAGTCTTATAACATAATTTTATATTAATATATGGGATAAAATTTCCATCAAAAATTAAAAAATTATTCCTTATTTAAGATCCTCCTAACACAAATGGATAATCTTTTGTTAGAGGTATCAACTAATGGGCTAAATTAGAGTCTGCACACAATTATATCAATAGAATACTTGAAAAATAGAGCATACATAGAGACAAATTTTAACACAACAATAATATTCTCACTATATTATTTCTTTTGTTGCTTATTACATATGAAAACCATATGGGATTACATATAGGAAAAGTTTTTCTTATATTTGGGGAGATCAAATCTCCTCCAAAATCTCATATAACCAAATTCCCATATGGGATTACATATAGGAAAAGTATTTCTTATATTTGGAGAGATCAAATCTCCACCAAAATCTCATATAACCAAATTCCCAACAACCCACTATATTCAAATATATTGTTGCCAAAAATATATTTATATAACTATTAACCTATATAAAACTAACCCAAAAGATATTTAACATAATATTGTTATAAAAATAATATTTACGTTAGTATATTAATAATATGAGCACACTATACCTCAACATTCACCCTCTTGTGAACATTATTAATCATATCCTACATCCCCTTAATGTGAACATGGGGAAAATAACTCTCCCATATTTTCACCTGTACTCATGACTTGGTAATTTTTAGAGGACAATCACAAACCTTACGCAATGGTTTTACAAATGGATGACCAACAATCAAAAGAATGATTTTACAAGTGGATAACTAAAAACCAATATACCTGATGGTTTTACAAATGGCTAACTAACAACCAAAATAGTGGTTTTACAAGTGGCTAATTAGAAACCATAAAATAATGGTTTTACAAGTGGCTTACTATAAACCACATCATGATGTTTAGTATAGATTCTAACTCTCATCACTATCATATTTCAAAGAAGTTACATAGGAATATATGATTCACTTATGAAAAACACGAATAGAGATACACCATCTGTTCTTATTTGAAATCACACTGTGATGAAAAAAAAACACCACA
>JARHVA010000517.1:2862500-3015000 GCA_037957365.1 Torreya grandis | reverse complement strand
GTATTTGTAATTTATGTTTCTTGAAATATTATGAGAAGTTATAACATCTTATTTAAAAATAATATTTCCTTTTTTCTTATATAAACATGCACCTTCTCTGCACATTGTATGTAACCCTAAACAATTGATAATATCTTCATTGTCAAGATCAAGTTCTATTTATGTAAGTTGTTTTATTTTTCTTAGACATGGATGTTGATTGAGATTTTGATATACCTATTATAGTTAATTATTTAGAATGATCATGTTTTAAAATTAGGTAAAAATCATAATGTGGGTGGTTTAATTTATACCTATTATTTTTATGTGAATCTCTTCAAGGATTTCATGTATGTATAATTTTATTGAATTACTTATGTTTCATTTTTCATTCATTTTCAATTTTTCAATTTACATTTTCCATATTCTGTGTTCTTTATAATCATATGAATCCATAAACATGTGGATAGCCTCTATGTTTCCATTCATACCTACACCAAAAATATTTCAATTTATTTTGATTTTTGTAATAGTTCCTTTTGAAATGTTATATTTCGAATGTGCATGCAATATGCCACTATGTGAGGATAATCTATAATATTTTGTTGTTTCCATATTTATGATTACCATGGATCTATGTGTGGTTTTCCTAACATTAAGGTATGTGTGTCAAGCCAATACATATCAGAAACACTCAAAGTGAATAAAATTGTTGGTGTTTTAATTTGTTGCAATAGGGTAATTACCTTAACATGACACTTTTCTCTATAGGATTGTGTCCCTATTAATGTTGTACCATATCACAATAACTACTAACACTAAATTAGTAAAACCATCGAAGCATTGACAATGATAAACCTATAATAACAATTATTGACACTAAATTACCAAAAACATCGAAGCATTGACAATTGTAAAGCATAAATGATGATGAAAAATAAAAGAGGCAAGAGGATCACTGAACAATCATTTATATTTTAAATGGGAGGAATCATCTCCTTTATTTCCAATTAAAATTCACAAACACAAAAAAGACAAAAAGAAATATTAAAAAAAAAATATATTCAAGAAAATATAAAAAATCAATTAAATTTGAAAATACAAAAAAAAATCATCTTTCACATATTTACTAACTCCTCAACATCTATATTTTTTACTTTATATTAATAAATATCATATCATTTCTTTTCCCTTTTTTATATTTCCAAATTTATTGGAAAGTTATTTTGTATGACTCAAATCTATAATCCAATAATAATGGTATATGTTTTTATTATCAATCATTCATTAAACCACAAATATTAAATAAAATTTAGATAATATTACTTTTTTATAAAGTTTAACTTTAGTTCATCTAATTTAAATTAAATATTCCTTAACCAATACATTTTCAAATTTATATATAATTTTGATTATTTATATATTTTATAAATTATAATTAAATTTTTAATTTATATCAACAATTCTATTTTAATGGTAAAGACAACTTTAATTTGGATAGTGCCCCTGAAAATTTGAAAATTATTTTGTGAGAAAAAAGTAAGAATGAACGTAAACATCAATGTGATAAATGTAAATAAACATCAACTATATATAATTGAAATAAAAAGACTTTAATTATAAAATATGTAGGATTAAGAAAATTCAAGGAAGTTGGTGAGCATTATGCTTCTTACAAAACAAATGTAGAGAAAAAAAAATGGAATTAGAAAACCATAAATGAGTTATTTAGATTACTAGTCATGTTTATGGTATACTCTACATATATTATGTGAAGTATGGGCTAACACTATGTCACATTTAAAATGAAAATAAATAGTGACAATTAAAAAATATTTAATTATAAATAATTTTAAAATAAGAAAATTTTTATAGAAAATATTGTAGTGGTTTTATTTGACAGTATTTTTCAATAATGTTATGAGTACTTTTGTTGTTGGTGGGTTGAGATGATCAATTTTTTCATAAGAAATTTTTTCTTAATTATCATTTGTCATTTCTCTTTAGGGAAGATATTTTTGATGATAAAAAGAAAGAAAATGAGAATGATAGTTGGGAGCCCATACTTAATATGACGAACTTGCCTACTAGAAATGGCTTAGGTGGTCGGGAATACAAATTGAATTACCCACCACCTCTTCCACCACTACTTATTGTTGCTTTAATTGCTTAATGTTCTATCTTGTTTTGTTATTGTCTTTATGTGGCTCTAGTATTTATTTATTTTAGTTGAAAAGCTTATTAAAATAATTTTTTAAATGCTTTTTGACCTTTGTTGATGTGTTTGTCATGGAGTGTAATCAATCAACTCATGATTTTGTATGAATAATCTTTTAACATAGTATTACATTAATATATGGAATAAGAATTTCAATCAAAAATAAAAATTATTCCTTAAGATATCTTCCTAACATAAGCAGGTAACTATGTATTAAAAGTATCAATAATAATCATATACTTATTAATTTATCTAAAAAAATAAAAAATATCAAAGCATATAAATAACTTGTACATTTTTTTTTAAAGACAAATAAAATAAAAGAGTTAGATAAATATGATAAAAGTAAATGAATAAATGGAACATCAAAATTCAATGAAGTTCATACAGTAAATATGAAATGAAAAAACTTTGAAGGAAATTTGGATAAAAATGTTTGGGAAGAGTTCATAATGTCACCTTTATATAATTCAACCCAGCATATAAGTATGATTAGAAATTTTACATGAATGCTTGAATAAAATGGAGAACAAAGATTATTATAACGTAGTGAAATACCAATTCACACTACCTTAAAAATGAAACCGATAGATGGAAATTGTTGAACAAATAATGATATTAGAAAATATGTACATTTTTATATTTTAAAGATAATGGAGATAGAATACTAACATTTCATTATGGAATACACTACATATAATGGGATTTGATTTATTTATAAGAACTCTTTCGAGATTAGTTTTATATTATTTTTTCAAAAAAGTAATATTTATAGAAGACGATGCATCATACATAAAAAATAACATAAATGTCAAGATCATTATTTTACTTATATCCTCTATATATATTAATTATATTAAGATGAACTTTATAGGAAATAAAAAAATGTTAAAATAATTATTATACTTATTAACCCACCCAAAAAATTAAATAAATAATAAATCAAATCATTAATGTTATATCTTTATTCCTATAAGCTATTAAAGCCCTATAAGCATGCATTATATCCTTTTCTCTTTATATAGTTTCTTGGGTATGGGAGCATTGGATGCTTTTCTTCGCTATATTCCTTGAGAATTGATCAGTAACTAACGGTAGTATATTTATTTTTATTTTTTGGAAGGTTAAATTTATAATTCTTATTTAAAATATAAAAATAAAGATAGAAAGTCAATTTAAATAAATATATTTGATTTAAAATATTAAAGTATGTACTTAAAAATATTTAAATGGAATTTTTAAAACTTTGACATTGAAAAAGAGGAGAAGGGAACACTAAACAAACATACATATTTATTTTGGATCATTTTTATTGTAGCATTAATCATTATGGTCTATTAAATTTATATGTTATTATGGATCATATATATATATATATATATATATATATATATATATATATATATATATGTATGTATGTATTATGACTGTAGAAATAATTTGTAAATATATTGAAGAGGTATATCTTACTTAAATTAGTAAAATATGTATATAAAAATATTTGAATGATTATTTTAAAGATTATGAAATTGTATTAAAAAAAGAGAAAATTGAATAAATAAACATACTCATCCAACAATCAATCAACTATTATATAAATATATGAATTTCTTATCATTTATTATTAAACTTTTTATTAATTTTCAGATATATGTTTTGTTTTTATTTTTCTTTTCCTTTTTTAATCATTTAATCTCAAATATTAAAAGGATTCACATAGAAATAGATTGATTACATAGAGATAAAAAAATTATTATTAATTAAAAAAATTATTAATTATTTACAAATTAATATAACTAAATGAAAAAAATATTAAATATACAAACAATTTAACTAACTATTAACAAAATTACTCCCTTTTCTATTATATTAGATATAGTTTTCATGTTTTCTCCTAAAATTATATTTTTTGTTTGTTTGCATTGCATCTTTACAAACATTATCCATGTGCATGCTTCTGACATATTTGGAGATGGGACAAGTTGCATTTTTATTGTCAGCCTTTAAAGGATCATGTTTTTCATATATTGGAACTCATTTTACCTTTTGACTTTTAAAGGTACTATGATGGCACCTTTAGAAATGTGGTTACATAGTGGAGTCATGAATCTATTTTAAATAGCAATCCTTTAGTTATGGTGGTGGTCAAACTTCAATAATTTAGTGTTATCATTTATTTATTTTCAATTGGGGAATAATATTGTATTGGGTTATTTGGAATTAAAATGAATAAGATTTTTTTTCAGTTAATTAAGATAGGAAGAATGTTAATATTGAAACCGTGTTAATATTCTCTATAAAAATATCAATCTCATGACAAATAAGATCAATGAAGATTTAATTATTAATATTCAATGTGCAACTTCAAAAAATTAATGTATTTTTTTAAAAAAATAATTATTATAAATCATCTAATAAATGAAAGAAAAAGAAGATATTATTTATCATCTCTTATAAGTAATATATCTAATCTACTCTGCTCATGTATGTAAATCCATATTAATATGAAGAAGAGGAATTAGAGTTAAGGAGCTTACAATTGAAGAAGACTATTTTAAATAAAGATTTAAAGATATCAAGAATAAAAGTTTATTGCAACTTAAAAAGATTTAATCTATTCTTCCAAAAAAAAAAATTACTAAAGCTAACTCCAATAAATGAAAGAAAAAGAAGACATCATTTTTCATCTCTTATAAGCAAGATATCTAATATACTTTGGGTGTTAGGATACAAACCACAAAATTTGTGTGCACCCATTGGTGGCCATCTCTCAACCAACCCCACCATTCAAAACATATTTTGAGGTGACTAAGAATGCACAAACACCTTTTGATGGAATGAGGAGACCATTTGCTTCATTGTGGGTATGAGTTATATTACTCTTCTTATGTAGGTATCCTCAATATTCACCATTAAATACTACTCCTCTATCAACATCTCTCTTTCTCAATATATTTATTTCACTTGCATAATTTTCCCATAATTTAATCTTAAAATGATTTCCCACTTATGTTCAATTGTGTTTTGGTGAATGACATGAACGTCTTCATCTTTCAAATCATTATAATTTTTAATGTTGTCAAACATACTCCTTCACTCTACATGTCATGGATTACAATTAAAAGACTCCCAATTTGTTATTATTGTATTGTCATCAAGTCCAATATATCTCTCTATATCATGGAATGGCTTGTAAAGTAATAACTCAAACTAGTAAAATTCAATATATTTATATTATTGTCACTCAAGTATTGTGGTAAACCTTGGAAAAACATTCACAATCATTGATTTAATCTGAGCCTCCCATTTTTTTAATTTGACAAGGTAAATGTTATGGGTTTTGAAGATCAAAAAAATTAATACAAAGGAGAGAAAACTGAATCATTTACACATAAAAAATATGCCTCTACCAATGGTAATGGGGAAAGTATAACAACAACATGTCAAATACAACTAAAAAGATAAAACCAATAGTAGTTTTACCGAACTATTTTTTTTGTATTTTTAGTGATCTTCCACTTTCTTTCTGCCTTCAACAACTGTCTTCTATGGTTATATTTTGAGTCCCTCCAAGCCATGAGTTTCTACCCAAGTTTCCCCTAAGCGGAGGGTCATACAAGATGGTTATAACACTACTTTAGGACCTTTTTTATTTTTTTGAGCATTTGTCCATCCTTCCTTATCTTCTACAATAACATAAATATGGGATTTGTCTTCCATTGTTGGGTCTTCAGATGTTTCTTCCCTAGATAAATCCAAACCTAGGTTATTATCAGAGGAGGAGACTGGTGTGGAGTGGACTACCATGTGTGTGGCTTTCCCTGGAGAGATTAGGTCTTTTAGTAGAACATCTTCAGATTGAGGATTTTTGATGTCCTCATTTGGAATAGAGGGTTCAGAATATTTCAAAGGTGACTCACTATTAGAACCATCTGGTTCTTCTTCAACATCCACCTATAGAAGTTCAAGGTTACAGGGTTTCCACCAAGAGGATTCATTCTTTTTTTACTAAGGGAACTGTCATTTTTGGTTAAGTGGCTTGTATTAAAATAGCTATGATAATGAAATAATAAGCCTTCATAATCCATAGGTTGGGACCAAGAGCAGTCCCCAACTTGTAAAGTGACATTTTCAAGCAAATTCTTGCAGATGTCAATATTCACCAAAATTCAGGTAAAAGTAGTGTGATAAAAATGATCAGTATTTGGATGCATTTGTAGGTAATCACCTAGTGAATGACCAAAAGCCTTTAGATTAGATTCAGTCCAAAACTAAAGAGGAAGACGAAGTAGGCGAACCGAAATGGGTTTAACATTGAGTGGCTTTATGAGGGGTTTGAAGGTATGGGACCATGGTTTGGTAATTAGGGGATAGTGATTCAATCACCAAAAATAGTATTTAAATATTTATTAGTCATTAATTAATATGATTTTAGTGTGTTTTTTATTTTTTAATTATTAATTTAAATTAAACATTATTGATTCATTTTTTTATTTTTGGTGGTTTTCATTCTTCTTTTCACTCCTCAACTCTTTACTCCTATCTATATATATTTATAACTTTTACTTCAGTTATTATGTCAAGTGTGCTCTAATGCTTATGAGATAATTTTTTGGTCTTCATTGGATCAAGGTACTTGTGACCATGCCCATGCCCTATTTATTCAATATTTTCAATTTTTAACTATTTGATATTAGTTTGTGAACCAATATGATCTTAATTTAAATTAATTTATTGATAAATATACACACATTTTAGGGACTTGATAATTATATGCCCCTAAAACACACTTTAGTTTCCTTAAACTTTATATATTTCTAATATTCTAAGGAAAATATAAGAAAACTTATTTTTCAAGTTAAAAGTGCAAACACATGTAAGGCTCATGGACATTGGAAATTAGGATCATGGAAGCATAATTGTCAATATTTTTAGACTTTACTTATCTCCATTATAAGCATCACAATACTTCATACATATTTCTCTATTAGGATCCAATTTTTTGTGTGAGGTTCTTATTATTTTTATATGTTCAATTTTTAGTTTAATATCATATGATTACCTCCAAATATCATGTTATTAAATGTATTGAAACCCTATGTCAATACCCTACTTTTAAAATTAAAATATTATTTGAGTATTAATATTGTGAATATATCTATTTGGAATGCTTCATTAAATCTAATTTACATTTAATGGTATCATAGTTAATTTGAATCCATCTATTAATATCTTTAGGCATTAACTCTAGTTTACATTTACTAGTATCATAGTTAATTTGAATCCACTTATTAATACCTTTTTGGTGAATCTAATCTCTTTCATATTCGATAGGGTTCCTTCCCTTTACTATAACTTAATTCTATCAAACCTCATGGTGTTTGATTTTTTTAATCTTTATATAATATTTCTAAGTTTAATTTTACTATATGTTTATATATCTAATAGCCATATCTTTATTTTTTTTATTAATTTCTTAAAAACATCAAAGTATAATAAATTTGTATGATGAGTTTTTTATGTATGATTTCATTTTATACTATCTAAATCGATTAGATGTAAGATTTAATCCAAAATAAGTGATATGGTTAATAAAAACTCCACAAATCTTGTTAAAAATTATTTATTTAATCTTCGATCAAATTTGAAAAATAAAATAGATTTTATAAATATATTTAATGATGTAAAAATTATTTAAACTAGTAAAAAATATAAATGACATAATTTTAAAAAAATTAATATATATTCTTCAAATTATAATGATAAAAATATTTTAAATAACAATAAATCCCAAAAAAATAATATAAATAAAAATAATATAAAATATCTTAATAAAAAAATATAAATAAATAACAAGATATAGACATCATAAAAACTATATTTAAACAAACCCCAATAAAATACAACATAAAAAATATATTTCAACAAACCCCAATAAAATCCCTAGGTTCATAAATGTCATGAAAATTTTTATATGCCAAAGTGAGCCTCCTAAACTAATCATTTCTAAAATTAATATGACATCTTTTGTTTCTATCATTTTTAATGTTCCTCTATTACTTTAACATACTTTCATTTCTTTTCAAAATAGTTCTAATGTTTCTCCTATTTATAATCATGTTTTCATTCTTTTTTTTAAATAATTTTATATATTATTAAAATAATATATTAATTCCTTTTCATATTACTCCTCAACATCTTATGGTTTTAATATTCCTTCTCTCTCAAAATTAATTTCTTTCAAACATTCTTTTATATTCTAAACATAATGTTAAATCATTTCTTCTTCTTTTTAAATTCTTCTATCCCAACATGTGCTACTTGTCCACCCACTACTACTCCTCCAATTCTTAAAATGATTATAATATATACCATTCATAACAAAGAAAATAAAATTTAAATCCTCATTTAAGAATCCCATGAATCAAAAATAGCAAGTTACATCTATTGATATTCTTTTAAATTAGAAGTAATTGTATTTCCTTTTCTAACTAATTTTAGAGCTTTAGAGTTTTATTTTATAATAGAAAACCATATCCTTTACACTAAGTTAGAGCTTTTTATATTATTTTTATATATATTTTTTATGGTGTAAATTTACTGATTAAAATATTTTCACAATATTTGGAGGATTAAGCTTTTGAATGGTTCTATGCTTTATCAAGTAGATCTGTGAATACCTTTACCAAATTGGTTGATGATTTCATAACTTACTTTCAAATCAACATTACTGTAAAGGATACATTTTTAAAAATATCTCAATTCAAATAAAAGCTGAATAAAATCATTAATTAATGTGTAATTAAATTTAAAACTATAGTTGTCAAAATGACATATCAACCACTTAATAGTAAACGTCAAAATATACTTTTAGATTTCATTTTATTTTTCAAATAAGATCTGAAAATTAAAAAATAAATTTTAATAAACTCAATAGATTATTAATTTATCCTTACAATATTTTAATATAAAAATTTTAAATCTAATATATTTTGATGGCATATATAAAAATAGAACATAAATATCATACAAATTCCCTAGGGTAATATTTTTAGAAAAATAATTTGGGGCTTGAAAATTAAAAAAAGATCTTATGGTTATTAGATCTAAGATCATAGAATCAAATACACTTAGAAAAAATAAATAAATACAATTTTATCTTAAGATGAGCTAATAATGGAAATTCACCAAAATGTAATATGGATAAATGAATTCTAATTAAATTATAAAATAACTACTGAATTAAAAATTAATTAAGTTAAAGAATATGTCCAAAACAATTTTTAAGCTTATTAATTAATTTTAAATTTTAAATTAGGAAAAACCTATAGAGTTTAGGTTTATCTAATTTTATTTCATTAACTCGTGTTTGTCATAGAAAGTGACAATAGATATATATATGCTTGAAAATGTTAAGGACGTGACCTAAAATTATAATGATCCCTTGATAAGTTTATTTGAACCATAAACTACTATTTACATTTCTATTTTTAAAAAAACAAAAAAAACATTTTCAAAATAATGTTAAAAATGTGTTCATTTAATTTTAACTTATGAAAACCTCACTCAATTTTCTAATCTTTTATTCCAATTACCAACATAATAATAAAAATAGAATAAAATAAAAATAACTAATATTTCAATTTGTTAATATATTAAAAATATATATAAATATTTTAAATAAAAAAATTATATCATAATAAAAATATCAATGTTTTTCATAATGAATCCATTATTACTTATAGAGACAATCTATAACTTTATTAAAAAAAACTGAAATATAAATTATAGAAAGAATTTTATATTATATAATTTCAATTTAGAATATCTACAATGTAGAATAATTCATATTTGAAAAACAATGTTTATTTTTCCATTGAGTATGCTATTTTAAATTTGAAAAATATATATATTAATAGTGATCAGGGTATCCGTTAAAGTGATAATATATTATAACAATAAGCATATCAATTACGTTTTATATCTATAGTTTTTTATTCATATTATTACTTATTTTATAAAAATTATGTCAAATGTTTTAATATATTGGCATGTATGTGTATTTTTATTTTTATAATTACTCTTCAATATGTTTTATGAGTCTCTTTTTCTTATGATTATTAATTAATATATTATAAATTTAAAAAATTATTATTTTTTTTTTAACTTATAATAATATTATATATTGTAGAAATCTTTATTATTTATAAATGTAGGCACTTCAAAAAAATGGCCTCTAAGAAATTAATAGTCATTGGTTAGCATTATTTTTAAGGTGATGTTTGATTTTTTTATTATTAGACAATATTTATTACTTGACTTTTGGTGGCCTTCATTTTTCTTCTCACTCCCCCAACTCCTTCCTCCTCTCTCTATATTTTTCTCTCTAAGCATTATATCAGAAGTTTCCCACTGTTTGTAGGCTTATTTTTTGGTCTTCATTAGATTAGGGTGCATATGCTTCATTTGTTTCATATTTTTCGATTTTAAATTGTTTGATGTTAGTTTTTACATTAATATGATTTTAATTTAAATTTATTTGTATATAAATATGTACACATTTTAGTACATTTTACATTAATCATGTACACAATATCTAAAAATTCCTCGTAGATAATCTATTGAGCCCTCACATGTATTATAGAGAGATCAAGAAATTGACAGAGTATTTATAACTATTTGAAGCTGATATTTCTCTTGGAGCACTATTGGAAAACAACCTAAGAATTTATCTTTTTTTTAATTTAATTTTGTTTATGCAATTTTATTATGTTTCGACATTTTTTTATCAATTAATTTCCACTATTTAAAGGCTTGATAATTAGGTTATTATTGAGCACTACTAATCTTTAACATTGATCCCTAAAGCATAATGTAAATTTTGCATATATAGGCTTTAGATGGCTCGGTTGCATGTGTGCCTCAGAGGGCCGATGGGCCAGCCATGATGCCCTCCACCATCGCGAGCAGATGTACATGTTTGCTTATATAAATACATTTATACATGTTTGTAAACGTACATATTTACTCATAACATACATACTATTGGTTTCAAGTTCTTCAACTTTCTGATAATTGATTTTTTATTTCTATTTTTTATTTTTAAAAATACTTTTGGCACTCCCTTTATATACTATTTCATGTATTATCTTTCTACCCCATAAACCATTGTTAACTTTTTGTATACGTTAATATCTAAATTAAATTAAACATCCATCCATGCGTCATGCACATCCTCTAAGGTCCCCAATGCAGGTGCAATTGTTCGTGCAGACGCATCTGCATGTGTGCATTCATGTATCATGCCTACTCGTGCAGACACATCTACATTTTTGCCTGTCTTTAGAGGACAGTCGGTTGGTTCGTGACATGTGAATGTGGTTTGTCTAGGGGCGTACGACCTGTGCGATGCATCTGCACATCTTGCATGCCCTTATGGTTCGCACATCTAGCCTTTGAACCGTGCGAGGTACGAATCCATGCTTGAATGTGTTCTTTGCTTATTTTTATAATTACCCAAATTTAAAATTTTCTACCAATTTTCATAATCTTGACTTCCTATCTCGATTCTTTGCATGAAGATTAATACGTTGTTCTGACTCTCAATTGAAATTGACATTGATAATTTTAGGAATAATAGAGGTGATGTCTGATAGCTTAGTGTCGGATAAATCTCTTGTTTTTACTGATTACGCTTAAACACATAACCACTTAGCTTTTATAATACTTACCTTCAATTTATATTCCCTATAAAAGAATGGGGTTGGTACATACACTAGGGGATGAAATATTAGGCATCATGCTTCAAGCACTCACGATTGGTGATAAAGTCCACCTCGCGTAGCCAAAATAAAAAGGGAAGGCACTATTTTTGATGTTCACGATTTCAGAAGTGAACAAAAGGAGAGAATAATTTAGCTTCAGGAAAAGGCAATAGTAATCTATGTTATTTTTATCACTTAGGATCTTACAAGTGGGTAAGGTGAGAGCATATGCATGATAATTCACCTACGAACACTCAAGCAATGAAAACGCAAATATGTTTAAGAACGCCAAATTTAAATGTTGATTCATTTCATGTACCAAGATAAAATGTGTTTGTTTCTAAAATAACTACTTATTTTACAAGTGAAACCCACAAAAAAACATATTATATTTTGGTTTTATGGTCTTTGAAAAGCAAGATAAAGTCAGAATGTTAATTGTTTAGGTCTCAAAAAACTATCACAAAGCAATACTATCATTTATCAAGGTGAATCTGTCAATTTTGGAATCAATACCATCGATATGTAGATAGAAAACACAAATAGATAACTAGTGATTCCTTTGATTATGTGATATCATCATTTCCTGACATAATGTTGTTGATTAGCATGGAAATGTTGATTAGCATTTAATAGTGTGATTCCACTTATTTAAGAAAACATAGGCAAAATAAAAATAGAAATGATTTCACTATGTATACTATCAATTTCACTCTTTCTAATTACAATATCACTGGAATGCTAGAAAAATAGATAGAACGCATTTCTTTCGATATGCAGGTTGATTATGTCTATTCTCAAGTTGATTCTATTATCTTAATTTAAGATTAAATCATTTCTATAAATCCATAGTCTGAGTGAAACCCAGGAGTGAATCCATCATTTCATAGTTTGATCCCACCAATTTGCAAGTCAATCCCACTATTTACTTGGAAAACATAGAAAATAAAAATAAAGGAGGAGCTATATCATCAATTACTAGGTTAACATCATAATTTACAGGAAGTAATCCCATCGATTAGTTGGATGTTTCCACCATTAAATTATGAATGGAAATTTGAAAAAAATAGAAGAAAAGGAAGGGAAATTAAAATTAATTTTGAGCTCATTTCTAAATTAGAGGAATGATATGATGTTTCAAAGGATAATTTCTATTGTTAGTCCCATCAATCATCTGTGATCACATGATTTCAAAGGAGTTTAGTTTCTTCTTAGCATGAAAATCAAACCAAAATAATATAAAACTAGCATCCTAGGCTTATATCCTCGAATTGAGAAAAAATTGAGTACAAAATCAAACAATTATACCTCTCTCATGGATGTCTCTTCTTGGATATAGTGATCGAGGTCTTTAGCAATGTCACAAAGGCACTTGGACAGCATCTCCCCTTGTACTATGTGTGATTTGTTGAACAATTAAAGAACTTGATGATTCTTTTCTTAGATATTTGGGACCATAAGTTTAGTGCATAAAATATTGTTGAAAGAGAGTGAGGATATATATATATATATATATATATATATATATATATATATATATATATATATATATATATATATATATATATATATATATATATATCCTCACTCTCTTTCAACAATATTTTATGCACTAAACTTATGGTCCCAAATATCTAAGAAAAGAATCATCAAGTTCTTTAATTTTTCAACAAATATATATATTTCCTTTGAGGTTGGACCATCAATCTCATATCAAGATGTGTGGTTGAGAATGAGTCCTCAAAGGGTAATTGGGTAATTAATGTTAACGGATGGAGTGTGGAAGTACTTGTAAGAAATTGCCCCCCATGCCTTAGAGTTGAATAAAACCTTCCTTTTACATTATCCAAATTTCATTCAATTTTTCTTGGGAGAAAGGAGGATTAAATATGAATTTTGATTGGCAAGTTGTTGTGTGATGAGGATATTAGGAAATAATTGATTTTCAACTATTTAAGACATGTGAATTCCATGTAACCTCATTTTTAGAATAAGTTTAATTATAATAATAAATAAATTAGCTAATTAACTTGAATCGTGTCCTCTAGTGGTCTCATTTTCAAGGTTTGATTTACTTGGTTTAATATGCCTAGCGAGACATTTGTAAGAAGGGAATCAATTTATAGATGTCTAATGATGAATTAGATGATTAGATGCAGTGTATTTCCCCAATCAGGGATTTATCAATATGTTTTAGAATGTGCATATTAAATTGTGTAGATGATTTGGAATGTTTTAATGATTTCTAGCTTGTTCCCAAAGGCAAAACACCAAAAAGGCTAACATGTTAGGTTAGTCAAAAGTTAGCAAAAATCTCAATAAAAAACACACACAATTTCATTATTTTGGGATATCATTCTAATTTACAATTTGTGACATGTAAGTGATGAAAGTGGAGTGTCTACAATAGGTAATTATTTTCTTTGCATTAAAGGGGGGAATGTTGAGTATGATGCCAATATTAACACTTGATTGTTCATATTAAATTATTTTTATTTATGTTTTATTTGTTTAGGAGGGTTATTTACTTTTTTTATGTCCTAGATTAATTATTTTGTTGATTGTGAATATTTTTTAGCAACTTCCTAACAAATAGCTAGAAATGTTAGTTAAATACCAGTTTAATAAATGTGTACTTAACTGAGCTCAAATCCTTATCCATTCATCCAATATAGGTTAGGTGCACTTTTTAAATCTAATATAGCTGAAATTAATATTATTTCTAGTCAATCTTGTATTTATATAAGTTTTGGGGGTGCCTAGCTTGTCTAGTGTGCATATTTTAATTATCTATTAGAGAGGCATCTTGCATGATGATCATATATTATGAATGAGTTAAACTTGTTGTATTGAGTCTAATTTCAATTATCTTAGTTTAATTTTAGTTAACTTGGATGTTCTAAGAGTTTTATTTATAGCTTTCACTTGTCATGCTTTGTCATGCAAGTTATTTGTAGTTGGCTAACTTTAACCTTATTTGTTAATGTAAAAAATGGTGCAAAAGTGTGGCACCATATTTCATTTTGGAAATTATTTTTTCATGTTGTTATTGTCTAATTTTATTTTCAAGGATTCAAAAAGGGAAAAAATCAAGTTTAAGATGCTTAATTTAAAGTTACTTAGTGCATAATTTGTCATCAGTCACACTTATAATGATACTAGATTAACAACTAATAATTATGAAAAAGATGATCACTAGCTTCATTTTCACATTAATCTAGAACTGATTTATACTCCCTCCATACTCAAAACCTTCAATCTATGAGGTCTCTCTCTCATCATATTTTGTCAATGTTGCCATTATCTTTGTGTACTTTTATTAGAGTTTCAAGTAACAAATGATTATAATATGTGAAAATACATCACCCATTAGTAGGGGTATTATCAAATGATATGTAATATGTACACACACACACACACATGCACATCCTTAGTCTGCATTGAGCAATGTGTGTTTAGGTTTATGTGACTTCATTTAGGAATGCCTCCAAACCTTCAAGTCAACTTTATTAAGCATAATAGAAATGTCTAGTATATCTTGGGTTAGTCTTTGCATCATGGCCATGATGATATCGGTCCAACCATAAAATATCACTATTTCACATTAATAAAATTTCAATCAAAGATATAAAAATAAGTTTGTTTGGCATATTCATGTGGCTATCCTTTTTGGTATCTTAGGTTTTCTGTTACACGAATGGGATAAAAAATAAAAGGTTACTCCTCTTCATCCTATGCTCATGGATCCTTGATATCAAGGCTTAATAATCTCCTCCTTTAGTATGATATAACCTTTCAATATAATCTCCATCTACTGGGAATAGTAGTGTTGGTGAATTTTAGTACACCATGCCCTCCTTGTCTCTATCACTCTTGCATCATTTAGTCTAGGGTCTAGATTCCTCTCATCACCTATGAATACATGTGCGTCAAATTCATATAATTCGTTATCTTTATCTCTATGGTGGAATTTTCATGTTCTACAAAAGATACAAATGGCTTGGATACATCTTATATCAATCCAACTTTTCTTGGGATTGTCTCATACTAAAACTGATTAACGGTGATTAGAAATTGGCATTGATACTATTTAATTATATGCATTTATTTTGCATCCTTATCCCATTCCAAAATATCCTTATATGGTCTCCATGTGATGTATATCTTTTCAAGAGAATCTATAGTCCTTCTCAAGTGTACATCATTTATATCTCATAGTTTCTTCTACCTCAAATGATTCCATCTCCTTATTAGTGGTCTCTATTTATCCTATAGGGAAGTGGGTTGGGTAATAGGAATAATCAATACCATGTGCTCATGTTAATAATTATTTTCACAACATAAATTTCTCCACCTTCTTATTAATAAATATACTTATAAAGGTCCATGTACAAATGGGTGATCCTGCAATGCCCCTAAGAATACATTACCTAATTTTCTCCATATATTTTACTATGTTTTGAAGGACATATGAACATGATACCCCTCTTTTTTTGATCACCAAGATGGAAATACACTATATAACCACATATTTTTAAGAGCATGGTTCATCTCCCAAAATAATGTTCCTTGGTTGAACACCTCTTCCACTATTATGACTCCCAAGTTTTTAGATGTAGTAATCATGAGATAATATTTATTCTACCACAATTATATCCTTGATTATAACCTACACCATATGATAGGAAATCTCAATATTCTCCATATATCCTCCAAGGTCACTATCATTTCCCATGTCCACAACTAGAATATACAAGTGTCATTACTCCCCCACTTGACCAAAGCAGTGAGCATAACATGATCAATGTGTATTATAAGAATGTGTGCCACATGATATAAGTTAATCATGTCTATAGTTTACCATTCATACTTATCCAACCCTAGTGTGTGTTGTCTTCAACGTGGTACTATGGTGTATGTGTATAGTCCCTTACATCATAGTGAATCAATAAAAGAATTATTGTTTCTTCTAATGAAATATATTGCTATATCAAAACAATATAATTGCTAATATCTAAATTCAAACAATTACAAAAAAATGTCAAAACTATAAATTTTTCACCATAATGATATGAACTTAGTCATAGTTATACCAATCCTATCACAATCATTCAATTTCATCCATAATCATACACATCTAAAAATGAGGGAAAATTGGCCCCTTTGCAATATTTATAGGAAAAAATGAGGAATGATTCTATTTTGACTTTAATTTTATATATGTTTGGGAAAGAACCCTAGTTTTTATTACTACTCATTTTTTATCAAATTACAAATGATATGCTACAATCGCTTTGGCCTAGTGACTAGTAATTCCATTGAGTGATATCTAATAGTAATTTTCACATAGTTATTAATCATCTTATCATTTATATCTTGAAATTCTATATGGTTATCAATTATAAGTGATGTTTCATACCATTGACTCATAAGAAAAATATCATTATTTTATCTCGATATCTACTTTATATGTTTCATGCATTATTTTCAAATATTGAGGGGTGAAGTTATATTATCTATGTATTCATTTTTTTACTTTAATGATTATCGATGTTTTAGTACACGTGATTATTCATACTAACATGGATTGGAGGCTTATGTCTAGCATGGTGTCTAACATCAACTCTTATTGACTTATATTCTATGTAGATAATATTTAGATTCGACTCATGATGTATTCAAATATTTTTCATATTTTTTAGAACTGGTTTCATTATCAAATGGTATTTTAAGAGTTTTGATATTTTCATAGTCCATGAGATTGAAAATAAGATTTTTGGATTAAAACTGTGTACAAATTATTTAATTGATGTGTTTCCAATCACCATCTATGAGTTTAAATTTTCACTACTTAAGGAATTAATAATTATCTTATGATATTGAGCCATGCTAGCCCTCAACATATGCCCTTAAAGTTCACTTTACTTTTCTTAAGTTTGAAACTCACATATATCACAGTGAAGAAACATGAAATCAGGGTTAGGCAAGCATGACCATCAAATTATTTTAGACCCTATTTGTCACATGTCTTAAGTTCCCTTTGCACTATGTACCTATCCAAAGCATTGAGTCTTCAATTGATTTCATATTTTTAATGAGTTTTACGATATAATTTATAACATATTTCTAAATTTAAATTCAAATAACTATCATTAAATTATAATTTATTCAAAATAAATACCAAAACCCTATATAAATACTTTAATACTAAATTTAAAATAATTATTAAACAGTATTATTGTAATATACATATCTTTTGAGGTTGTTATCTATTTATCCACTGACATGTTTTTTAAGAAATCATGTGTTTGGTAAGCATTTGATTGCAAATTATCTCACATAGACATGTCTTAAATTGGTTAGATTGCATTGAAGATATTAATCATTATCTATTATTAGTATCTTCCCCTCAAGTACTATTGTTTTCATCTATTGTTATTAATTCTTTTGATCACTGTTGACAACCAATGACCAACTGTTGGCTGATAATATGTAAAATTGTTTTCCAATGTTTGCAATATTTTATTTTTTCTCTCAATTGTGATTAACAGATGATTATTTGCATGCCCAACATCTAATCAAGAAGCTATGTTTAGGAAAATTATAACCATAAAACTTCGTTGTATTAGACATTTGAAAGGGATTTAGCAAGTTGGTTTACATGTATATCTCCCATAAGAACAACCAACTATTTTGCGAATTATGTGACTTATAATGCATAAATAAAGCCACCTGTAGTGTTTAATATTCACTATGGATGGAAAATTAGGAGATATCAATGCCAATATATTAGATACGATATGATCATCCTAATAAACATTTCTAAATTTATAAGAATTTAATACTTAATATAGACATTAATTGTAAAACTCAAAAAAATTAATCCAAAAAATAAGTAATAATCTAATATCTATTAAAATAAATTCCCTGAAAAACCATTTCTGATCACTTTAGTAAAACTCAAAAAAATTAATCCAAAAAATAAGTAATAATCTAATATCTATTAAAATAAATTCCCTAAAAAAACATTCTGATCACTTTAGTAAAACTCAAAAAAATTAATCCAAAAAATAAGTAATATTCTAATATCTATTAAAATAAATTCCCTAAAAAACATCATTTATACAATTAAAATATCAAATTCTGCAAACTAAATTTAAAAAATAATAAAATATTTGTATAAATCCTTCAATTTCATAAAAATATACACTAAAAATAATATATTTAATTTTGTTTACTTAATATATTTAATCTTATTAAAATAAATAATGTAATACAAAACAAAACATATAACTGTTCACCTTAACAAAACTAAACATATTATCCTTGGATACATATCTTCATGAAGTACAAACCATAAAATAATTAAAACCATTTAATTTTCATCATATAATTTTTAAACATAAATGATAGCTCTAAATTGGAGCCATATTAAATCACAGATTAGACATGATTATTTCAAAGAAATAAAAATTTACAAGTGTGTCACACAAATACCAGGCCTTCCACGCTTCACGGGCTTGTATGAAACTCTACCAGATAATGTCCAATCATTTCAGGCTGAAATAACATCATAAGGATCAATATTACTTTCATTGTCAGAAGATCTTATAAGCCATAGATATACCCATATGAATGGCATTCAAGTGGAAAAAAATAAAATATCACATTGATTTCAACCTGATTGAATATGATTTACGAACAATTCTTACAGATATGATTCATCTTTCAGCTTCAAGGTGACTAACTGCTTGAGCATCTTCTCCACTGTAAATGTCACCCGTGGCTCCCAATACTCAGAGCGAAACCCTTGCGGCCTTCAAAGCCTCAACATTCTCTGTCAAATGAATAAGTTTTGCGTACCCTTGGTGTGTAGTTTCAGGAACTACAATGGTTAAGCCCACCACATACTAATGACGCCCACCATGGATAGGCCATCCCGTTCGGTCGTATGAGGCAACGCAAGCCCCTTGATTGTTAGCATGTTGAGCCCCTTGTTTGATTACTAGGGCTAGGGTAAGATATCTTTATCTTTTTTTTACTTTGATTTCATTTATGCAATTTTATTATGTTTCGATATTTTTTTATTTATTAATTTCCACTACTTAAAGGCTTGATAATTAGTCTATTATTGAGCACTACTAATCCTTAACATTGATCTTTAAAGCATAATGTAAATTTTGCATATATAGGCCCCCAAATGGCTCAGGTGCATGCGTGCCTCAGAGGGCCGATGGGCCAGCCGTGATACCTTCCACCATCACAGGGAAATGTACATGTTTGTTCACATAGACATATTTATACATGTTTGCAAACGTACATGTTTGCTCACATAAACATATTTATACATGTTTACAAACATACATGTTTGCTCACAACGTACATACTATTGATTTCAAGTTCTTCAATTTTCTAATAATTTATTTATTATTTCTATTTTCTATTTTTTATTTTTAGAAATGATTTTCATACTCCTTTTATATACTATTTCATATATTATCTTTCTATCCCATAAACCATTCTTAACCCTTTGTAGAGGTTAATATCTAAATTAAATTAAACATCTATACATCTGCATCCATGCGTCATGCGCATCCTCGAAGGTCTAAAAAGTGAGCTGTGATGCCCCCACCAATGCAGGTGCAATTGTTCGTGCAGACGCATATGCATGTGTGCATTCATGTATCATGCCTACTCGTGCAGACACATCTACATTTTTGACTGTCTTTAGAGGATAGTCGGTTGGTTGGTGACATGTGAATGTGGTTTGTCTAGGGACGTCCGACGTGTGCGATGCATCTGCCCATCTTGCATGCCCTCATGGTTGGCACATCTAGCCTTTGCACCGTGCGAGGTACGAATCCATGCTTGAATGTGTTCTTTGCTTATTTTTATAATTACCCAAATTTAAAATTTTCTACCAATTTTCAAAATCTTGACTTCCTATCTCGATTCTTTGCATGAAGATTAAGATGTTTAGACTCACAATTGAAATTGACGTTGATAATTTTAGGAATAATAGAGGTGATCTCTGATAGCTTAGTGTGAGAGATAAATCTTTTGTTTGTATTGATTACGCTTAAACACATAACCACTTAGTTTTTATAATACTTACCTTCAATTTATATTCCCTATCAAAGAATGGAGTTGGTACATACATTAGGAGATGAAATCTTAGTCACCATGTCCTAAGGATTTACGAGTGGTGATGAAGTCCACCTTGCGTAGCCAAAATATAAAGTGAAGGTACTATTTTTTATCCTCACGATTTCACAAGTGGACAAGAAGAGAGAATAATTTAGCTTCAAGAAAAGGCAATAGTAATCTATGTGATTTTTATCACCTAGGGTCCCACAAGTGGACAAGGTGAGAGCATATGCATGATAATCCACCTACAAACACCCAAGCAATGAAAACACAACTATGTTTTAGAACACCAAATTCAAATGTTGATTTATTTCATGTACCAAGATAAAATGTGTTTATTTCTAAAATAAACACGTATTTTACAAGTGAAACCTGCAAAAAAACATATTATATGTTGGTTTTATGGTCTTTGAAAAGAAAGATAAAGTCAAAATGTTAATTGCTTAGGTCTCAAAAAACTATCACAGAGTAATACTGTCATTTATCAAGGTGAATATGTTGATTATGGAATCAATACCATCTATATGTAGATAGAAAACACAAATAGATAACTAGTGATTCTTTTGATTAGGTGATATCATCATTTCCTGGCGTTATATTGTTGATTAGCATGGAAATGTCATTGTTTAATAGTGTGATTCCACTTATTTACGAAAACATAGGCAAAATAAAAATAGAAATGATTTCACTATGTATACTATTAGGTTCACTCTTTCTAATTACGATATCACCAAAATGCTAGAAAAATAGACAAAACACGTTTCTTTCAATATGTAGGTTGATCATGTCTATTCTCAAGTTGATTCTGTCAGGCACCTAGAACAACAAACATGCTCTGATACCAACTGTTAGGACCCGGAAGCACCATTGATTACCAAGCAACTAAACATGTGAAATTAACCAGAAGTAAAAAGTAACTAGAATTCAGAAATAACATAGAATATGAGAGACAATACACAATTGTATTAATACTCTTTCAAAAAAGAATTACAACCAAGAAGATGCCACAGTTCTTCTTCACCTTACAGAGGCTTCCCACACCTCAAGTGTACATCAATTCACTTTCAAGAGTTCTCTCTCAATTACGGTCCCAACACACAACTCAAACACAGAGTTGGTGTTCACCTCCAACCAGTCAATATCCACTACTGCCAGTACACTGAGTATCCATACATACTCAACCGAGTACACAACGTACTCCAAGTAGATCTCCCATGAACTTGCAACAACCTGCAGCTCAAATGATCTTACTTATGGAAGGAACTACCTTGCCTTCCTCTTTGCTCTTTGACCGAGTACACACCATACTCCAAGTAGATTCTACCTGATCTTGCTCCCTATTGTGTTGCTATCACCTTGACCCTGCTGCCACCTGCAGATCAACCTGGTTCTGTACACCTACAAACCTAGACCTTGCACACATAAACACCTGCAGATCAATGATCTTACTTACCCATGTAGATCTCCAAACGTGGCCTTGCACACCTGCTGACCAAGATCCTACATACATGAAGAATCCTTCTGATTCTCCAAACCAGCACCCATACTTGGCACTGTGGCACTAGGAGGAACACACCATTCTCTCTTCTCTCTGAAGGAGCTAATATTTGCTCTCTTACTCTCTAGCACTGATTACAATACAGCCCATGAGTCTATTATATAGATCTCATGCAAACAATAATTAGACATCTAATTACAATAATTAGATCCACAGCTCGAGACTATAATTAGCCCTCAACATGCAAACACCCAGTTCGTTAACTATTTGTGAATTGATAGTTCTGAACCGTACAGGTGACCGACATCGGTCCCTGTCTGCCTAGAGGTGACCGATGTCGGCCAACCAATGACCAGCATCGGTTGCTCTTCTGTCTGCACCTTGCCGACGTCGGTTGGCCTGATCGACGTCGGTGTTTGTGACACTCAGTAACCTCCTCCCCTGTTTGCATCAGTGAAGCTTTTAGCTCCACAACCTAACAGATTCTATTATCTTAATTTAAAATTACATCATTTCTATAAATGCATAGTCTCAGTGAAACCCAAGAGCGATCACAATTTACAGGAAGTAATCCCACTGATCAATTGGATGTTTCCACCATTAAATTAGGAATGGAAATTTGAAAAATTTAGAAGAAAAGGAAGTGAAATTAAATTCAATTTTGAGCTAATTTCTAAATTAGAGGAATGATATGATGTTTCAAAGGATAATGTATTTTGTTTGTCCCATCAATCATCTGTGATCACATGATTTCAAAGGAGGTTAGTTTGTTGTTAGCATGAAAATCAAACCAAAACAATATAAAACTAGCATCCTCAGCACATATCCTCGAATTGAGCAAGTTCTAAGAAGTGACAAACAAAAAAAATTGAGTACAAAATCAAACAATTATACCTCTCTCATGGATGTCCATTTTTATTCAAAATTCAAGTTTGGATTGGCTTGATTGAAGTGTTTAGCAATGTCACAAAGTCACTTGGATAGCATCTCCCCTTGCGCTATGTGTGATTTGTTCATCAATTAAAGAACTTGATGATTCTTTTCTTAAAGATTTGGAACCATAAGTTTAGCACATAAAATATTGTTGAAGGAGAGTCAAGATCCTTATATTTATATATTTTTCCTTTGAGGTTGGACCATCAATCTCATATCAAGATGCGTGGTTGATAATGAGTCCTCAAAGGGTAATTGGGTAATTAATGTTAAGGGATGGAGTGTGGAAGAGGAAAGATGGAGTGTGGAAGTACTTGTAAGAAATTGTCCCCCATGCCTTGGAGTTGAATAAAACCTTCCTTTCACACTATCCAAATTTCATTCATTTTTTCTTTGGAGAGAGGAGGATTAAATATGAATTTTTAATTGGCAAGTTGTTGTGTGATGAGGAAGTTAAGAAGTAATTGATTTTTAAATATTTATGACATGTGAATTCCATGTAACCTCATTTTTAGAAGTTTAATTAGCCTGATAAATAAATTAGCTAATTAACTTGAATTTTGTCCTCTAGTGGTCTCATTTTCAAGGTTCGATTTACTTGGTTTAATATGTCTAGCGAGACATTTGTAATAAGGGGACTAATTTATAGATGTTTAATGACAAATTAGATGATTAGATGTGGTGTATTTTTCCAATTAGGGACGCATCAATATGTTTTAAAATGCACATATTAAATTATGTATATGATTTGGAATGTTTTAATTATTTTAGGATATCATTTTAATTTATAATTTTGAAACATAAGTGATGAAAGTGGAGTGTTTAAAATAGGTAATTATTCTCTTTGCATCAAAGGGGGGAATGTTGAGTATGATGCCAATATTAACACTTGATTATTAGTGTTAGATTATTTTTATTTATATTTTTTTGTTTATGATGGTTATTTACTTTTTTTGTATGTCCTAGATTAATTATTTTGTTGATTGTGAACACTTTTTAGCAACTTCCTAACAAATAGCTAGAAATGCCAATTAGAGACCAGTTTAATGAATGTGTACTTAACTAAGCTCAAATCCTTATCCATTCATCCAATATAGGTGAGGTGCACTTTCTAAATCTGATTTAACTGAAATTAATATTATTTTTAGTGAATCTTGTATTTGTATAGGTTTTGGCAGTGACTAGCTTGTCTAGTGTGCATATTTCACTTATCTATTGGAAAGGCATCTTGCATGATGACCATATATTATCAATGAGTTAAAATTATTATATTGGGCCTAATTTCAGTTATCTTAGTTTAATTTTAGTTAAATTGGGTGTTCTAATGGTTATATTTATATATTTTAGTTGTCATGCTTTGTCATGCAAGTTTTTTGTAATTGACTAGTTTTAGCCTTATTTGTTAAAGTAAAAGATGGTGCAAAATTGTGGCACCATATTTTATTTTGGTAATTAATTTTTCATGTTTTTATTATCTAATTTTATTTTTATGGATTCAAAAATGGAAAAAATCAAGTTTAAGAAGCCTAATTTGAAGTTACTCAGTGCATATTTTGTCATCAGTCACACTTATAACAATACTAGATTAACAACTAATAATTCTAAAAAATATGATCACTAGCTTCATTTTTAGATTAATCTAAACTGATTTATACTCCCTCTGTACTCAGAACCTTCAAACCATGAGGCCTCTCTCTCATTGTATTTTTTAAATGTTACCATTATCTTTGTGTACTTCTATTAGAGTTTCAAGTAACCAATGAATATATTATGTGAAAATACATCACCCATTGGTGGGGGGATTATCACCTTGTGTGTGTGTGTGTGTGTGTAGCGATGTGTGTTTACGTTTATGTGACTTCTACCCATGAATTATGATCATTTTATTTATCTCCTCCATCCTAGAAGATGCATATAGATATGTTTCCCTATTCATGTTGATTGGATCGAACATTTAGGAATGCCTCCATACCTTGAATTCAACTCTATTGAGCATAATATAAATGTCTAGTATATCTTGGGTTAGTCTTTGCATCATGGCCATGATGATAGCGGTCCAACCAAACACTATAACTATTTCACATTAATAAAATTTTAATCAAAGATATAAAAATAAGTTTGTTTGGCATCTTCATGTGGGTATCCTTTTTGGTATCTTAGGTACTACTTTGCACAGATGGGATAAAAAATAAAAGGTTACCGCTCTTCATCCTATGCTCATGGATCCTTAATATTAGGTCTTAATACTCTCCTCCTTTAGTATGATATAACCATCAAGATAATCTCCATCTCCATATAATGGGAATAGTAGTGTTGTTGAAGTTTAGTACACCATTCCCTCCATCTCTTTATCACTCTTCCATCATTTACCCTAGGGTCTAGATTCCTCTCATCACCTATGGATACATGTGCATCAAATTCATGTAATTCAATCTCTTTATCTCTATCGTGGAATTTTCATGTTCTACACAAGATATAAATGGCTTGGGATGCATCTTATATCAATCCAACTTTTATTAGGATTCTCTCATACTAAAACTAATTAATGGTGATTAGAAATTGGAATTGATACTATCTAATCAGATGCATCTATTTTTCATCCTTAGACCATTCCAAAATATCCTTATATGGTCTCCATGTGATGTATATCTCTTCAAGAGAATCTATGTTCCTTCTCAAGTGTACATCATTTATGTCTCATAGTTTCTGCTACCTCAAATGATTCCATCTCCTTGTTAGTGGTCTCTATTTGTCCTATAGGGAATTGGGTTCGGTAATAGGCCTAATCAATCTCATGTGCTCATGTCAATAATTATCTTCACAACATAAATCACTCCACCTTATTCTTAATAAATAAACCTATATAGGTCCATGTACAAATGGGTGATCTTGCAATGCCCCTAAGAATACACTATCTACATTCCCTCCATATATTTTACTATGTTTCGAAGGGCATATGAACATGATACTCCTCTTGTGTTGATCACCAAGATGGAAATCCACTATACAACCACATATTTGTGAGAGCTTGGTTCATCTCCCAAAATAATGTTCCTCAGTTGAACACCTCTTCCATTATTAGGACTCCCAAGTTTTTTGATGTAGTTTTCATCAGATAATATTTATTCTACCACAATTAGATCCTTGATTATCACCTACATTGTATGATATGAAGTCTAATAATCTCCATATATCCTCTAAGGTCACTATCATTTCCCATGTCCATAACTAGAATATACAAGTGTCATTGTTCCCCCATTTGACCAAAGCAATGAGCATAGCATGATCAATGTGTATTACGAGAATGTGTGCCACATAATATAAGTTAATAATGTCTATATTTTCCATTTCATACTTATTCAACCCTAGTGTGTATTGTCTTCAATATGCTACCATGGTTTATGTGTATAGTCCCTTACATCACAGTGCATTAATAAAAAACTATTGTTTCTTCTAATGAAATATATTGCTATATCAATAAAATATAATTTTTGATATTAAATTCAAATAATTACAGAAAATGTTAGAACAATAAAATTTTCACCTTAATGATATGAACTTAGTCATAGTTGTCCCAATCCTATCACAACCATTCAATTTCAGCCATAATCATACACATCTAAAAATGAGGGAAAGTTTTCCCCTTTGCAATATCTATAGGGAAAAAATGAGGAATGATTCTATTTTGACTTTAATTTTATATATGTTTGGGAAAGAACCCTAATTTTCAATACTACTCATTCTTTATCAAATTACAAATGATATGCTACAATCACTTTGGCCTAGTGACTAGTAATTCCATTGGGTGATATCTAACAATAATTTTTACATAGTTATTAATCATCTTATCTTCTATATCTTTCAATGTTATATAGTTATTGATTATGTGTGATGTTTCATACCATTGACTCATAAGAAAAATATCAGTATCTTCTCTCAATATCTAATTTATATGTTTCATGCATTATTTTCAAATATTGAGGGCTGAATTTATATTCTATATACATTTATTTTTTTTACTTTAATAATTATCAATGTTTTAGTGCACATGACTATTCATACTAACATGGATTGAAGGCTTGTGTCTAGAATCGTGTCTAACATCAAATCTTGTTGACTTATACTTTATGTAGATAATATTTAGATTCCAATCATGATGTATTCAAATATTATTCATATTTTTTTAGAACTAGTTTCATTATCAAATGGTAATTCAAAAGTTTTGAAATTTTCACAGTCCATGAGATTGAAAATAAGATTTTTGGATTAAAAATATGTAAAAATTATTTGTTCAACGTGTTTCCAATCACCATCTATGAGTTTACATTTTCACTACTTAAGGACTTAATAATTAGCTTATGATATTGATCCATACTAGCCCTCAACATATGCCCTTAAAGCTCACTTTACTTTTCTTAAGTTTGAAACTCACACATATTAGAGTGAAGAAACATGAAATCAGGGTTAGGCAAGCATGACCATCAAATTATTTCAGACCCTATTTGTCACATGTCTTAAGTTCCCCTTGCACTATGTACCTATCCAAAGCATTGGGTCTTCAATTGATTTCATATTTTTAATGAGGTTTACGATATAATTTATAGCATATTTCTAAATTTAAATTCAAATAACTATCATTAAATTCTAATTTATTCAAAATAAGTACCAAAACCCTATATAAATATTTTAATACTAAATTTAAAATAATTATTAAACATTATTATTGTAATATACATGTATTCTAAGGTTGTTATTTGTTTAACCACTGACATGTTTTTTAAGGAATCAAGTGTTTGGTAAGTATTTTATTACAAATTATCTCGCATAGACATGTCTTAAATTGGTTAGATTGCATTGAAGATATTAATCATTGTCTATTATTAGTACCTAGGCCTCAAGTATTATTGTTTTTATCTATTGTTATTAATTCTTGTGATCATTGTTAACAACCAATGACAAACTGTTGGCTGATAGAATGCAAAATTGTTTTCTAATGTTTACAATATTTTATTTTATTTTTCAATTGTGATTAACAGATGATTATTTGCATGCCCAACATCTAATCAGGTAGCTATGTTTAGGAAAATTATAACCATAAAACTTCATTTTATCAGGCATTTGAAAGGTCTTTAACAAGTTATTTTACATGTATATGCCCCACAAGAAAAACCAACTATTATTCCAATTGTGCAACCTATAACATATAATAAGGCCACCTATAGTGTTTAATATTCACCATGGATGGAAAATTAGGAAATATCAATCACAGCACATTAGATACGATATGATCATCTTGATAAACATTTCTAAATTTATAACAATTTAATACTTAATATAGACATTAATCATTTTGTTAGAAAAAAATTACAAAATAGACAAGAATAAATCTCAAGTATAAATACATGGCCATAATTACATATAATCATGAATAACCATTTTTAATTAGGATTTTTAAGTGTTTTGAGTGTAAAAGAAGAGAAGAATGTATGATTTTACATTTTTCATTATCTTTTGCCACTAGAATAGATGAAGATAAGTATTTCATTAGGGAAAACACTTGTATCTCAAGACTTGCCATCCATCATTACAAAATATTTTTACCAAAGCACTATGAGCATAATCATCTGGTTGAATACCTTTCTCATTTCTTTATATAGCTTTTTAGTCTCCTAAAAATTACCTCTATTATGATTTTCATTAATCAGTTAAGTGTATGTGTATTTATTTGGAGCTATTCCTTTTTCCTACATCTCACTAAAAAGACTATATGATTTAGAAAGCCCATTAACTATGGATTTTATACCTTTAATTAAGTTTAATTCTCACAAACCCCTATACCTAGTTTAGGGTTTTAGTTTAATTCTCACAAACCCTTATCCCTAGTTTAGGGCTTAATTTCACATTTATAGGTTTATTAGAGTTTGAAAGTTTTGGGCATTTAGAGTTTATACATTTTATGTTTGTTTTTTGCTAGGATGAGATTGTTTGTAGAGGTTGTTGTGGAGGAGATGGCAGTTCCAGTCAGGGTTATTCACATAAGCATTTTTTTATGCAACTCGAATGTCAAAGGACTCATATGTTTGAAGTAGCTCAAATTTACTTCTATAGATTTATTTGATGAAGATATTTTCAAATGCATCTAAAATTATGATAAAATTCTATTATTATAGGTCTACTTTTAAAAAAATTGCATGAAAGAATTGGTGACAAAGGGCACTCTACTTTGTTGAAACGTTTAATATTATGTGTTGTGATATTTATAATAAAATAATAAAAATTATATGTTAAGATATTTATAAAAGATACTAAAACCACATCATGACACTTATTTTTATATAATATACATGAATGATAAACTTTTAACATGTTTGAGAACCCAAAGACAATCATTATGTATTTTAGCTTTTTTTTCACCTCTAAGTGAATTTTAGTTATTAAGATGTATGACCAAATATTAAAATATGGTGTTAGAATGAAATGTGTCAAATATTTATCCCTTGATGTTTTGATAAAGATTGATTAAGTGTTACATATTATATGTCCTCATCCTTGCATAAAGAGGAATAAACTAAGTGTTTTCACTCATGAGACAAAATTTATGGAGACTTATTTTACATGACTCGAATTCATGATTTAATGATGGTGGTATACTTTTTCATTTCCAAATTTAATGGATAATTATTTTGTGTGACTCGAATCTATGGTCCAATAATAATTATATAATTTTCAATCATTCATTAAACCATAACCGTCAAATAAAATTTAATTAATATTATTTTATTATAAAATTTAATTTAATTTTACTAATTTAAATTAAATAATTTTTAACCAATAACTGAAAATTATATATATATATATATATATATATATATATATATATATATATTTTTATTTATAAATGCAATAAATTATAATTAATTTTTAACTTTATATCAATAATTCTATTTTAATGGTAAGGAAAATTTAAATTTTTACAGTGCACATGAAAATTTGAAAATTATTTTGTGAAAAAAAGTAAGAATGAAAGTAAACATCAACATGATAAATGTAAATAAATATCAACAAAACCAAAAAAATAAATAAAATTTATATTTAAATGTTTAGACTTTTACAACAAATTTAACTATAAAAATGTAGGATTAAATTTTTTTTAAGAAGTTGGTGAGCATTATGCTTTTTAGAAAAGAAATATAGAAAAATGAAAAAAATGAAATTAAAAAACCATGAATGAGGTATTTAGATTACCATTCATACCTATGGAATAATCTATATATATCATGTGAAGTATGAGCTAACACTATGTCACACTTAAAATGAAAATAAATAGTGGCAATTAAAAATACTTAATCATAAGTAATTTCAAATTTTTAAAAAAAAAAATCATAGCAAACGTTACAATGGTTCATTTTTGTAGTATTTCTAACAATGTTTATGATTATTCTTTTTGTTGGCAGGTCCAGATGGTCAACTCTTTTACAAGGAAAATTATCTCAATTATCACTTGTCATTTCTCCCTTTAGGGAGGATATTTCTTATGATAAAGAGAAAGAAAAACACAGTGACGGTTAAGATCCCATGCTTCATATGACAGACTCGCCTAGTGGAAGTGGATTGAGTGTTTAGGGAGACGAACTGGATTACCGATCACCTCTTCCACCACTAATTATTGTTATATTTACTTAATGTTCTATCATGTTTTGTTATTGTCTTTAGGTGGCTCCAATTTTAATTTATTTATTTTTGGTAAAAATCATATTAAGCTAACTTGTTAAATACTTCTTAGTCTTGATCGATGTGTCTATTATAAAATGTGATCAGTCCACTCACTTTTTTTTATAAATAGTTTTATAACATAATGTTATATTAATATATCGGATAAATTTTTCCATCAAAAATTAAAAAATTGATCCTTATATATGATCCTCCTAACATAAATGGATAACCTTTTGTTAGAGGTATCAACTGATGGGATAAATCAGAGTCTGCACACAATTATATCAATAGCATACTTGAATAATAGATCATACATAGAGACAGATTTTAACACAACAATAATATTCTCATTACATTTTTTCTTTTGTTGCTTATTACATATGAAAACCATATGGGAGTACATATAGGAAAAGATTTTCTTATATTTGAGGAGATCAAATCTCCACCAAAATCTCATATAACCAAATTCCCAACAACCCACTATATTCAAATATATTGTTACCAATAATATATTCGTGTAACTACTAACCTATATAAAACTGACCCAAAAGCTATTTAACGTAATATTGTTATAAAAACAATATTTAAGACTTGGAAGGAGAATTCTAGACAAGTCCATTTGGGGGGTATCAGTTTTGAAGTCTTTGAAGCGGCAACTGGGCAAGCCATGGGGCTCCCCATCAAAGGGAAAAAAAATTAGTCAGCGCAATAGGGTGTCAGACCCAAAAAATATGGGGATTTTCTTCAGGGAAGCTGAGGCTTATTTGAAGCTCCATGGGGGAATTGAAAGAGAAAAGTTGCGAGTGCCATGGGGACAAATTTGCCTCATGATAATTAATTTATTCATTCTAGAAGGTAGATTCAAGGTATTTTACCACTATCACTTTGCTTTACTCAACCATTTCAGGAATATGATAGAAATTATTTTTACCTTTTTCCTATTGTCTTCATTGGATAATTCCATTAAATCAACTAAGGAAATCCAAGCCAAAAATCCTAACTTCCCCCTCATTCCCATCCACCAAGGTCTCATCTTGAGATTATACCACTTTCATTTGACCTTATATACCCCAAAGTAAATCAAAGTCATCCTGTTGGAAGGCTCCTCATCTCACCCTTCTCCTATTGTTAAAGGTAAGGGAAAAAAATTTGTAAGGACCCCTAAATCCTTTCCTAAAACTTTGTTGGAGGGACCTAGAATTGAATACTGTAGCACCCCTATTGGGACCCCCCTAATTCCAAAGATAATTTCCCTAAGTCACCCTATGGTAAAATTGGGTCACCCAGCCACAGGACTATGAAAGGGTTTGCTAAAAGGGCTTGGAAGGTTGTTGAAGAAGAAGGCACATTCAATCCCAAAAGGATAAATCTGCAAAGGAGGATACTAGAGGAGCTGAGTTAGGGAAAGATGTTTACATAGGTCTTAACCTGGTTGAGATTGAGGCTGCGAGTAGTGTGGGTGTTCGCAAGTCCAATCATATTACTGGAATCCCATCCCTAAACCCTCAAGGCAATATCATCTCTGATGACTCTAATTTTCTTGTAGACACTTTTGAGGTTGGTGAATATGAGACCCCTTTTGAGTCAGAGCAAGAGGTTGAGGGAACTAGCCATTTTATTGAAATTAATGAGCCCTACTCAGATGAGTTTGAGGAGGATGTTGTTGAGGCTCGTGACCAGGAAAAGAAAGATAGATACTCACTGTGTGTCAAGACAGTGGAGGAAGTTACAAAAATCAAGACCAAAATGGATAAAATACATAAAAAATAGAGAATAATGATTGAATTTTCTGCCAAGTCTCTTCATCATGTGGTTGTTGTGTTTTTTGTAGTTAAATATTTTGATAACAAATTAAGGGATGTGGGTGTGAATAGTCTTGGTGACTATAAAAAAATCATTGAGTTCCTTGCCAAATATGGGACTACTGATAGTCCATAGTTGTTTTACTGACTCTGTGTGTTTACCTAGTTTTTTGTACTTCTTTTTTGTTGGTGATGTGTGTGTTGTTAGTGTGTTTTTTCTGCCTCATTAGAGGTTTTTTGTACCTATGGGAAATATTTGTAAACAACTCAAAACCCTCTTTTCCTACTTATCTAATCAAAAACAATATTTACATTAGTACATTAATAATATAAACACATTATACCTCAACATTCACTCCCTTGTGAACATTATTAATCCTATCATACATCCCCTTAATGTGAGCATGGAAAAAATAAATCTCCCATATCTACCCCTATACTCATGACTTGGTGATTTTTAAAGGACAATCACAAACCTTACACGATGGTTCTACAAATGGATGACCAATAACCAAAACAATAATTTTACAAGTGGCTAACCAAAAACCACAATACCTGATAGTTTTACAAATGGCTAACCAACAACCAAAATAATAGTTTTACAAGTGGCTAATAAGAAACCATAAAATAATTATTTTATAATTGGTTTATCATAAACCACATCATGATATGCAGTATAGATTCTAGCTCTCATCACTATCACATTTCAAAGAAGTTACATAGGAATATATGATTCACTTATGAAAAATGTGAATAGGGATACAATATTTGTTCTTATTTGAAATCACACTATGCTAAAAACAAAAACACCAAACAAATAAAAAAAATGCCATTAAATCAGAAAGTGGCCCCGTCACTAGTGGCTAATGAGAGGCAATGAAACCTCCATCCTCTATTTCCTCTTTCCTCTAGTATAAAAAGTTGCTTACTCAGTAAATATGGATTTGACTATCAACCTTTACATGTTGTTTTTGAAGACAAAACTCTTCTATAAACATAATTGACACATATGACTCAGGATGTCAGGTTCACCTGATAATGCATCTATACAAGAGATTTTTGACTTTAACAATATCAATACACATTATTGACACAACTCTAAACTCTATGACTTTTAATATTTGACTTATTTTTTATTTTGACATTAAATCTAAATAACTTATTATAACAATGTTTTGACTTATAATATAAAATGATTATCATAACTCACTATACCTACCAAGTGACTCATTATACAATTTTAACTTTAAGACTTTTTGGTTTTAAAATTTTAACTCAAAAGACTCTTATTTTGTAAAACTCTTTTAACAAATAACCTATTGAATCAAAGTTAATTGACTAAAAAAGACTCGTTATTACCTATATGAAACCCAATGACTCTATATAAATAACAAATTTTATACCTAAAAACCAATTTAAATGGCACTTAACTAAAAATGATGTTTGAGTTAGAGAATCATGGCTATGTTCAGATTTGCCCATGGAAACCACATGGAGAATAATTCATACATTGGATAAGATGGGAGTCAAAGTCTTTATGGAAATGCAAGGTGAATGATTATGCACATGCAGTTGGCTCGAGTTGGATAGTGAGGTAGCTTACAATGTATGGGAAATGGTGAGTCCAACTGTAAGACAGATTTAGATTGCATAAGATGTCATTATTATCAGCATGGATCCAAATACATTACAAACAATGACTAGAAGATTGCGATGAGTAATATGTAGGATGAAGATAGTGACCTATATCTCAAATGAAGAGAACTGTAATTCATGCTTAAGCATCAACATGTAAATTAGGGTGAATCATGACTTTGGGGAGAATAGCTATGTTGGGTTGTTGTGGAGCTTCTTTACCTTAAGAAACTATACTAGAGTCACACATTAAAATGATCTGAAGGAAACCAAAAGTGCGTACAAAATAGCTTTCTAGAATGCAAATTTGAACAACAAATCTAAAGAATTGAGATCACAAAAATTAGTTCTTGAATCGCTCCACTCATCCAATTTCTGTTTTCAACAAAGAACATAATGTTATAATACAAAATTTGATATAATGTCCTCCTCCAACATCTCTCCTCCTCCTCACGTATTCTAACACACTGTATAGACTATGTTATATAATATTTTAGCGGTAAACAAAAATAATAGTAACTACAAACTCATTCTCACAAAAAACTACATGCACAGGGACAAAATGACAAGCAACTACCCCTCACATATTTTCATAGATCCATAGCTACTAAAAAACCCTGATCTGATACTAGATGATGGGGAAAATCAAAGTCTGCACACAATTATATCAATAGCATACTTGAATAATAGAGTAAACATAGAGACAAATTTTAACACAATAATAATAATCTCTCTATATTATTTTTTTTGTTGCTTATTACATATGAAAACCATATGGGAGTACATATAGGAAAAGCAGGGTTTTTTTTAGCAGCGAATATTCGTTAATTCATGAATATTTCAATTTTTAGATTTTGTTTTTGGCAAATTTTTAGAGTCTGCAAATGAGACCAAATCAGCAAAATTTGAATAGAATATATATTATTTTGAGGGTCAACTCGCCAACCCTTTATGGCATTATTTTCAAAAATAGTTTAATTCACCACATATATATACCCCTCAATCTTGATATCAAACAACAAAACATTTTTGAAACCTGATCAACCAAACGACGACATTTAATGACATGGTCAAATGAAAGCATCGAATGATAGTACCGAATGATGTTGTCGAACCAGGTAAAGTATAAGAAAATCATAATTTCAAACCTTAAAAGACAAGAATTAATTGTACAAACAAAACCTAGCATGTGCACCTTTGAATCAGGAACTGGGGAAGTTGTCTCTAGCAATCATGTCATAGATCCATAGAAATTTGGATAGCCTCAAAATGCATTCAAAGACATACAAAATGGCTAAAAAATGGTCTACATTAAAAAATGTGAAACCCTTGATGACATAAAGATTGAATCCATGCAACAGTTCAATCATTATGTCACCCAGAGTTTTATATTTTTCAATGAAATTTTTTAGTGAGACCGTATGCTCCAGTTTGATTTTGGAGTGCTAAAGCCTAAGGCTGCACCTGCAACTCATTCAAAAATACCTGTATCACCTACACAACAACCCAACCAAACCCCAGAGCCAAACGATTTCATCAAATGACAAAGCTAAATGACAAAGTTAAAAGGCTCAACGGAATGATGGAGCTAAACAACTCAGCTGACTGATTTTATCAAACAACTCTACCAAACATCCCAACCAAATGAATCTGTTGAATGATGTAGCCTAATGGCTCTACCGGTGGCAGAGTTTGATGGCTCTGCCTTCGACTCAACCCGACGGCAAATCTGATTGACTTGGCCAACAGTGGATCTCGATGGCTCTACCCTCGACAGAACTGAACATGGTAGCACTATTTAGATCTATTACATGTAGAGCCAATCCCTCCTACCGTCAGTAGAGCCGTTTGACTCTACTGCAAGTAGAGCCTAGGCAAAGCCATTCAGGCCTTCGGCTCTAACAAGGTATTGTATATATATACCTTTTGACTTTTAAAGGTCCATCAAAATTCTACTGACGTTGGGTGGAATGAATACATAGAAATACTGTGGAATAATGGTACCTTAGAAAACTGGGTATATAGTGGATTCATGAAAGACAATCTGGCAAAAAGGGTGGATTCATGAATCTGTTCTAAATAGAAATCTTTTAGTTATAGTGGTGGTCAATATCTCAGAGTTTAGTATTATCTTTTTTTTTAATTTGGAAATAATATGGTATTGGATTATTTGGAATTAGAGTGCTTATTGATGGTCATCTTTCGATCAATTTCATTATTTAAAATTTATCTTGAGGTGATTAAAAATTCACAAACGCCTTTTGATGGATTGAAAAAAACATTCGTTTCATTGTGGATATGAATTGTATAACTTTCTTTATGTAGTTGTCTCCATATTTTTTATTCCATGTTGCTTTTTTATTAATGGACCTCTCCTTCACAATATATTTATTTCATTTATTTGTATAATTTATCTATGATTTAATCTTGCAATGATCTCCCACTCATGTTCAATTGTGTTTGGTGAACGACATGAACATCTTCATCTTTCAAATTATTATGATTTTTAATGTTGTCAAGCATACTCCTTCACTCTACATGCCATGGATTACAATTGAAAGATTCCTAATTTGTTATTATTGTATTGTCATCAAGTCCAATATCTCTTTCTGTATCATTAGATGGCTTGAAAAGTAATCTCAAACCAAAAAAATTCAATATATTTACATTATTGTCACTCAGAGGTTGTGATAAACCTTAGAAAAACTTTCACAATCATTGATTTTTAATCCTAGCCTCCCAATTTTTATCTTTTATTCTCTTAGTAATATTCGAATAATATTTCTCAACACCAATAATTTCAATACTTTCAATGGCATATGGTCTATGAATATATCCATCAATTAATTGATTTTCCGTGTATCTCTTGTTCATAATCATCAATTTGTGTTACTAGTTGAAGATCATTCACATAATATTTAGATGGACAAACACTCTATTGCATTCTACTAATAGATTCCCCAACAACATATGAAATGTTTATTGATCCTCAATGTCTCTTTCAACAAGTTTATGTTAAAATTTTATTGTATGATCTTGTTGCTAAATTATCAACACTTTCAATGCTTACTCATTACATCAAGTTTTTTTGAAAACTTTTGGAACTCTTATACGTTTTGCTACAAATTTGACAATATAATTGATAATTGCATGTTTTGACAAAACAGTTTGTCAATCTATGTTTTCTTTCCATAATTATAGGATATAGTGATTATGTGTGTTTATCTGATCATTTTTTATTGTGAGTTCATATTTTTTTATTTCCTTTATCTGTATCCATTTGGATCTAAATGCCATTGTACATTATACCTATAAAAAAATTATTAACAAAGTACTTGTAATTTATGTTTCTTGAAATATTATGAGAAGTTATTACATCTTATTTACAAATAATATTTCCTCTTTTTGTACATAAACATGCACCTTCTCTGCACATTGTATGTAATGCTAAGCAATTGATAATATCTTCATTGTCAAGATCAAGGTCTACTTATGTAAATTGTTTTATTTTTCTTAGACATGGATGTTGATTGAGATTTTGATATACCTATTATAGTTAATTATTTAGAATGATCATTTTTTTAAATTAGGTAAAAATCATAATGTAGGTGGTTTATTTCATACCTATATTTTTTTCTTATGTGAATCTTCTCAAAGATTCCATGCATGTACAATTTTATCGAATTACTTATGCTTCATTTTTCATTCATTTTCAATTTTCCAATTTACATTTTCAATATTTTGTATTCTTTATAACCATATGAATCCATAAACATGTGGATAGCCTCTATGTTTCCATTCATACTTACACCAAAAATATTTCACTTTATTTTAATTTTTGTAATACTTCCTTTTGAAATGTTATATTTAGAATGTGCATGCAATATGTCACTATGTGAGGATAATCTATAATAGTTGGTCATTTCCATATTTATGCTTACCATGGATCTATGTGTGGTTTTCCTAGCATTAAGGTATGTATGCCAAGCCAATACATATCAACAACACTCAAAGTGAATAAAATTGTTGGTGTTTTAATTTGTTGAAACAGGGTAATTACCTTAACATGACACTTTTCTCAGTAGGTTTGTGTCCCTATTAATGTTGTATCATATCACAATAATTACTAACACTAAATTACTAAAAACATCAAAGCATTGACAATGATAAACTCATAACAACAACTATTGACACTAAATTAATATTTTAAGTTTCTTCCTTATATTTAATATTTTGAAAGACATCAATAAATATTTTGAGTTTCTTCCTTATATTTAATATTTTGAAAGACATCAATAAAGAAACTTTTTTCACATGGTTAAATATTAAGAGTACTTATTAGGAGAGGTTGCCAATGCTTTAACATCCAAGTGTGCAGCTCTTCAAGTTTTGGCCAGTAATCCATGAATCTACAAATGAGACATTTGGCTGAGAAAAATTCTTCTGATCTGATCACTTTTTTGATCTCCTCCTCATTAAAGGTCATAAAAGGGTTAGAAGATGCAAGTTTGAGAGGAATGGGATATGCTTTTAGATATTTCTTACAAGATACTATTTCAATGAAGGATAAATACTTTGTAGGGTTTGTCATATCTTCTAATCCCATGATGTCTAGAGCTTTGTTAATAGCAGAGGTTTTACCATTGGTTGGGTAGATCTAAGTTGATTCCACTTTGTGCTTTGCACCATCTACCATAGTCTTCTTCATAGGGTCCATCAAAGTCTTCTTCATAGGGTCCATCATCTACACAACGTCCATTTTATACACTACTTCAGACTTCCACAGAGTGGCATCTTTCTACCTAAAGTCGCTAGACATAAGGGAGTTTCTTCTATAAGTGAGAAGGGAAGCAGCATTGGTCTTTCACATAGAGATGGCCTTCTACCTAGAATCACCAGGCACATGAGAGATTATACCATGAGCATGAGGGAAAGCAACATCAATTCTATGCATAGTGATGTCCTTCTACCTAGAGTCACCAGACACAAGGGAGCTTCTAGCATGATCAGGAAGATTATGATATATAATATACATGTATTTTTCTTATATGTTGAAGATGTGGAAAATTTTCCCCTAATTTTTTACACTGCCCACTTGGTATCAAACCTTTATTTCATTGTAAATTCCATCCATGTGGGATGAAACTCCAAGGCCCTAGCCTCCCATTTTTAATCTTTTGTTCTCTTGGTATTATATGTTTAAGATTATGCAACACCAATAAATTCAATAATTTCAATGGCATATGATCTATGAATACATCCATCAATTTATTTTTTTTCATGTATCTCTTGCCCATGTTCATCACTTTGTGCTACTAGTTGAAGATCATTCATATAACATTTAGAGGGACAAAAGGTCTATTGCATTCTACTAATGGAAGCTCCAATAACATATGAAATATTTTTTATGGAATTTTTCTTGAGCCCCAATGTCTCTTTTGACAAGTTTCAATTAAAATCCTATTGTATGACCTTGTTGCTAAATCATCAACATTTTCAATGCTTACTATCCACATCAACTTTTGATGATAACGTTTGGAACTCTTATATGTTTTTTCTACACATTTGGAAATTTAATTGATAATTCCATGTTTTGACAAAATAGGTTTCCAATTAAAGTTTTCTCTCCATAATTATAGGATATATTGGTTATGTGCATTTACTTGATCATCATTTTCTGTGGGTTCATAATTTTCTATTTCCTTTGTTTGTAGCCATCTAGATTCAAAGACCATTGTGTATTAGACCTATAAATAAAATTATCAACAAAGTACTTGTAATTTATATTTTTTAAAATATTATGGTAAATTATTACATCTTATATACAAAGCATAATTCCTCTTTTCATATATATATATATATATATATATATATATAAACATAATCACGAGACATATATAATGATTGAGCTCTTAGGTATAGAAATCCTAAAAATAAAAGGGTTCTTACAAAGTAAACATATTTAATGTATCTACTAGGACATAATGATATTAATGAGCCCTAATGTTTCTTTTGACAAGTTTCAATTAAAATTCTATTGTATGACCTTGTTGCTAAATCATCAACATTTTCAATGCTTACTAGCCACATCAACTTTTGATGATAACATTTGGAATTCTTATATGTTTTTTCTACACATTTGGAAATTTAATTGATAATTCCATGTTTTGACAAAATAGGTTTCCAATTAAAGTTTTCTCTCCATAATTATAGGATATAGTGGTTATGTGCATTTACTTGATCATCATTTTCTGTGGGTTCATAATTTTCTATTTCCTTTGTTTGTAGCCATCTAGATTCAAAGACCATTGTGTATTAGACCTATAAATAAAATTATCAACAAAGTACTTGTAATTTATATTTTTTTAAATATTATGGTAAATTATTACATCTTATATACAAAGCATACTTCCTCTTTTCATATATATATATATATATATATATATATATATATATATATATATATATATATATATATATATATATATATATATTAATTAACATAATCACGAGACATATATAATGATTGAGTTCTTAGGTATATAAATCCTAAAAATAAAAGGGTTCTTACAAAGTAAACATATTTAATGTATCTACTAGGACATAATGATATTAATGAGCCCTAATGTTTCTTTTGACAAGTTTCAATTAAAATCCTATTGTATGACCTTGTTGCTAAATCATCAACATTTTCAATGCTTACTAGCCGCATCAACTTTTGATGATAACATTTGGAATCCTTATATGTTTTTTCTACACATTTGGAAATTTAATTGATAATTCCATGTTTTGACAAAATAGGTTTCCAATTAAAGTTTTCTCTCCATAATTATAGGATATAGTGGTTATGTGCATTTACTTGATCATCATTTTCTGTGGGTTCATAATTTTCTATTTCCTTTGTTTGTAGCCATCTAGATTCAAAGACCATTGTGTATTAGACCTATAAATAAAATTATCAACAAAGTACTTGTAATTTATATTTTTTTAAATATTATGGTAAATTATTACATCTTATATACAAAGCATACTTCCTCTTTTCATATATATATATATATATATATATATATATATATATATATATATATATATATATATAAAGTAATTAACATAATCACGAGACATATATAATGATTGAGTTCTTAGGTATAGAAATCCTAAAAATAAAAGGGTTCTTACAAAGTAAACATATTTAATGTATCTACTAGGACATAATGATATTAATGACAATTGCATTAGATAAATATAATAAAATGTGACATATTTATGTAATTATATTTTTTTTCATAATAAAATTGGTTCATTTTTATGGAAAGACTACATAAAAAGTGCAACTCTATAAAATAATAAAAAATTAAATGCATAATGCAAACCATAATGTTTTTATGTTGTTTTTTTAATTATATTAGGGTGTTAATATTAATATCAATTAAATTAGATAAATATAATAAAACTATAACATATTTATGTAATTATATTTGGTGTCATGATAAAATTGATTCATTTTTATGGAAAGACTACATAAATAGTGCGACTTTATGAAATAATAAGAAATTGAATGTCTAATATAAACTTTCTATTATTTTTACTACATTTAGATACTAAAATTTGATTTATATAGCATCTCAGTCTTGTATACTTGAAAAATACCTATCAAGGCTATACCCTTTAGTTTTATACCTTCCTACTATTGAAAGGCTTGCTTTCACTATCTCATTGTGCCTAACTATTTATCTTATGCTTTGATCCTATCATTTCTGATCACTTAGATCTCCTACACTATACAAAAAGCCTAAAACTTTGCATATATCCTTCACTATTAGTTTTAATCCTCAGTGGTTTCCCATCTTATTGGACACCTGAGTCCTATATAGGGACACTTGTGTTAATGCAAGTGTCCAGATTCTTATTAAGTGTTTAGTCCTCAAAAGTCATTCAAATTGCAAATGTTTTAAAAAATATGGATCAGTGTATTTTTATTATTGATCCCTATTATGAAATGTTGGGTTTTTATTGTTATTATAGATTTGGCATTGAAGTCTAGCCCAACAAGCTAGTGCATTGACCCTTGCACACAAATTTTTGGTCTTATACACTCACCCAAAGTGTACAGATAGAGACCGGTTCTCATGAATTTGTTGCACAGTAATGTTAACTTAGTCATATTCTTCCTTTATTTATGTAATTAAATATATACTCTATAAAATCATAGATACACTAATTTGATTCTAAGACTACTAAGCTCGGCCACTATGATTACACTGACTAATGTCATTTTAGTTTAGAGTTGTTACTTTAGAAAAAGGAAATATAGGTTAGATTCCATACTAAGTTCCAATCATTATGCTAGACTCAACACAACATAATCATTCATCATGAACACAATAAGTTATATCATATCCATAGTTCATATATTAAGCATAAGCATAAAAAATAAGCAACCATCTATCTCTGTAGTACTTTATAATAGGGGTATTTATACTTGTTTATCCATGACCACGTGTTTACAACAATAATGATAGGAGTAATTATGCAATGAACTCTCAACATACTAACAGTCATGGAGCTTAATCGACTAACCCCTCCTAAGTACCTAGGTCTTTGTGCCCCCTAATACTCGCACTATATTAGATCCTTGCTACCATGTGTTTCTCTTTTTACAGGTCGATGTAAAACTTTTGATGAATAAGGTTTGGGTGACCCTTATGAATCACTCCTCAACCTCTCCTACTTCCCATGCACTCCCCAAGTCTTCGACTATCATTTTGATTCCTATGCTCTTGGGTTCCTCATGACTAATTCTTCTTTGACTAGGTCCTCTTGTGTTATTACTTTCATGCCTTTGTCCTCTCATGCCCTATACATTCTATACCATAGTGCTACTATACCCATAAATTTTTACACCATAAACTTTTTATGCTATGATGGTCCTTCTGTGTCGTACTAGTTTCATAAAAAAATGGACAAATACTTAACCAAAATTTAGGGCCAACATCACCCCACACTATGCTCTTAGTCCATCTTGGACTAAGTTGTGTTAGCAGCCTCTACCAAAAACTCAGGTCTGATATGTTTAATCTCCTTCATGAAATTTTCCTAATCTGACAATACATCGAGTAGCTTATCAGTAATTTCTTCTACAACCTCATTGGACTTCTTTATCTCCTTGGGATGGATAGATATCTCATTGGCCTTCTTAACCAATTCATCTAGGGATGTAGTGGCATCCTTCGAGACATCTTCAAGTGTTGAGACTTATTTGACAACCTATCCTTAGAGGGTTTTAAAACTTGCATTCAATTGTTGATGATGTGTTTTGATCATTTCTTCCATCATCTCCACATCATTGATAAAATTTTAATAAAATTTTAATCAAAGATATAAAAATAAGTTTGTTTGGCATATTCATGTGGCTATCCTTTTTGGTATCTTAGGTTTTGTGTTGCACATATGGGATAAAAAATAAAAGGTTGCTCCTCTTCATCCTATGCTCATGGATCCTTGATATCAGGTATTGACAATATCCTCCTTTAGTATGGTATAACCTGTCAAGATAATCTCCAACTCCATCTAATGGGAATAGTAGTATTGGTGAATTTTAGTACACCATGCCCTCCTTGTCTCTGTCACTCTTGCATCATTTACCCTAGGGTCTAGATTCCTCTCGTCACCTAAGAATTCATGTGTGTCAAATTCATATAATTCATTCTCTTTATCTCTATGGTGGATTTTTCATGTTCTATGCAAGATACAAATGGCTTGGATACATCTTATATCAATCCAACTTTTCTTTGGATTGTCTCATACTAAAACTAATTGATGTTGATTATAAATTGGCATTGATACTATCTAATTAGATGCATTTATTTTTCATCCTTATCCCATTACAAAATATCCTTATATGGTCTCCATGTGATTTATATCTCTTCAAGAGAATCTATGGTCTTTCTCAAGTGTACATCATTTATGTCTCATAGTTTCTTCTACCTCAAATGATTCCATCTCCTTGTTAGTGGTCTGTATTTATCCTATAGGGAATTGGATTGGGTAATATGCCTAATCAATACCATGTCCTCATGTTAATAATTATTTTCACAACATAAATTTCTTCACCTTTTTATTAATAAATAAACTTATAGAGGTCCATGTATCAATGGGTTATCCTATAATGCCCCTAAGAATACATTACCTACATTTTCTCCATATATTTTACTATGTTTTGAAGGATATATGAACATGATACCCCTCTTGTGTTGATCACCAAGATGAAAATCCACTATATAACCACATATTTTTCAAAGCATGGTTCATCTCCCAAAATAATGTTCCTCAGTTGAACACCTCTTCCACTATTAAGACTCCCAAGATTCTAGATGTAGTAATCATGAGATAATATTTGTTCTACCACAATTATATCCTTAATTATAACCTAAAACATATGATATTAAATCTCAATATTATCGATATATCCTCTAAGGTCACTATCATTTCCCATGTCCACAACTAGAATATACAAGTGTCATTATTCCCCCACTTGACCAAAGCAGTGAGCATAACATGATCAATGTGTTTTATGAGAATGTGTGCCACATGATATAAGTTAATCATGTCTATATTTAACCATTCATACTTATCAAACCCTAGTGTGTGTTTTCTTCAACATGGTACTATGGTGTATGTGTATAGTCCCTTACATCACAGTGAATCAATAAAAAAAGTATTGTTTCTTCTAATGAAATATACTGCTATATCAAAACAATACAATTGCTAATATCTAAATTCAAATAATTACAAAAAATGTCAGAACTATAAAATTTTCACCATAATGATATGAATTTAGTCATAGTTATACCAATCCTATCACAACAATTCAATTTCATCCATAATCATACACATCTAAAAATGAGGGAAAATTGGCCCCTTTGCAATATTTATAGGAAAAAATGAGGAATGCTTCTATTTTGACTTTAATTTTATATATGTTTGGGAAAGAACCCTAATTTTCATTACTACTCATTCTTTATCAAATTACAAATGATATGCTACAATCATTGTGGCCTAGTGACTAGTAATTCCATTGGGTGATATCTACCAGTAATTTTTACATAGTTATTAATCATATTATCATTTATATCTTGAAATGATATATAGTTATCAATTATAAGTGATGTTTCATGCCATTAACTCATAATAAAATTATCATTATCTTCTCTCGATATCTACTTTATATGTTTCATGCATTATTTTCAAATATTGATGGGTGAAGTTATATTATCTATGTATTTATTTTTTTACTTTAATGATTATCGATGTTTTAGTACACATGATTATTCATACTAACATGGATTGGAGGCTTGTGTCTATCATGGTGTCTAACATCAACTCTTGTTGACTTATACTCTATGTAGATAATATTTAGATTCCATTGATGATGTATTCAAATATTTTTCATATTTCTTAGAACTGGTTTCATTATCAAATGGTATTTTAAGATTTTTGATATTTTCATAGTCCATGATATTAAAAATATTTTTTTTGGATTAAAATTGTGTACAAATTGTTTGTTCGATGTGTTTCTAATCACCATCTATGAGTTTAAATTTTCACTACTTAAGGACTTAATAATTATCTTATGTTATTGATCCATGCTATCCCTCAACATATGCCCTTAAAGCTCACTTTAATTTTCTTAAGTTTGAAACTCACACATATCACAGTTAAGAAACATGAAATCAAGGTTAGGTAAGCACGACCATCAAATTTTTTTAGACCCTATTGATCACATGTCTTAAGTTCCATTTTCACTATGTACCTATCTAAAGCATTGAGTCTTCAATTGATTTCATATTTTTAATGTGTTTTACGATATAATTTATAAAATATTTCTAAATTTAAATTCAAATAAATATCATTAAATTCTAATTTATTTAATACAAGTACCAAAACCTAATATAAATACTTTAATACTAATTCAAAATAATTATTAAACATTATTATTGTAATATACATATCTTTTGAGGTTTTTATATATTTATCCACTGACATGTTTTTTAAGGAATCAAGTGTTTGGTAAGTATTTGATCTCACATAGACATGTCTTAAATTGGTTAAATTGCATTGAATATATTAATCATTATCTATTATTAGTATCTTCCCCTCAAGTACTATTGTTTTCATCTATTGTTATTAATTTTTTTGACCACTGTTGACAACCAATGACCAACTATTGGCTAATAAAATGTAAAGTTATTTTCTAATGTTTAAAATATTTTAGTTTTTCTCTCAATTGTGATTAATAGATGATTATTTGCATGCCCAACATCTAATCAGGAGGCTATGTTTATGAAAATTATAACCATAAAACTTCATTGTATTAGACATTTGAAAGGGCTTTTGCAAGTTTCTTTACATGTATATGCCCCACAAGAACAACCAACTATTCTATGAATTGTGTGACTTATAATGCGTAAATAAGGCCACCTGTAGTGTTTAATATTCACTATGGATGGAAAATTAGGAGATATCAATGCCAATGTATTCGATACGATATGATCATCTTGATCAACATTTCTAAATTTATAAGAATTTAATACTTAATATAGACATTAATCATTTTGTTAGCAAAACAAATTACAAAATAGATAAAAATAAATCTCAAGTATAAATACATGGCCATAATTACACATAATCATGAATAACCATTGTTAATTAGGATTTTATGTGTTTTAAGGAGTGCAAAGGAAGAGGAGGATGTATGATTTTACTTTTTTCATTATCTTTTACCACCAGAATAGATGAAGATAAGTATTTCATTAGGGAAACCACTTGTATCTCAAGACTTACTATCATTACAAAATATTTTTACCAAAGCACTATGAGCATAATCATCTGGTTGAATACCTTTCTCATTCATTTCTTTATATAGCTTTTTAGTATCCTACAAATTACCTTTATTACAATTTTCATTAATCAGTGAAGTGTATGTGTATTTATTTGAAGCTATTCCTTTCTCCTACATCTCACTAAAGACTATATGATTTAGAAAGCCCATTAATTATGGATTTTATACCTTCAAGTAATTTTAATTCTCACAAACCCCTATACCTAGGTTAGGGCTTTAGTTTAATTCTCACAAACCCTTATCCCTAGTTTAGGGCTTAATTTCACATTTCTAGGTTTATTAGGGTTTGAAAGTTTTGGGCATTTAGAGTTTATAGGGTTTATACATTTTATATATTTTTGTTTGTTTTTTGCTAGGATGAGATTGTTTCTAGAGGTTGTTGTTGTGGAGGAGATGATAGTTCTAGTTAGGGTTGTTCACATAAGCATTCTTTTATACAGCTCAAATGTCAAAGGACTCATGTGTTTGAAGCAGCTCAAATTTACTTCTATAGCTTTATTTGATGAAGATATTTTCAAATGCACCTAAAATTATGATAAATTTCTATTATTATAGGTCTGATTCTAAAAAAAATTGCATGAAAGAATTGGTGATGAAGTGCACTCTACTTTGTTGAAACATTTAATATTATGTGTTGTGATATTTATAATAAGATAATGAAAATTATATGTTGGAATATCTATAAAAGATACTAAAACCACATCATGACACTTATTTTAATATTATATACATGAATGATAAGCTTTTACCATGTTTGAGAACCCAAAGACAACCATTATGTATTTTAGCTTTTTTTCACCTCTAAGTGAATTTTAGTTATTAAGATGTATGACCAAATCTTAAAATACAGTGTTATAATGAAATGTGTCAAATATTCATCCCTTGATGTTTTGATAAAGATTGATTAAGTGTCACATATTATATGTCCTCATCCTTGCATAAGGAGGAATAAACTAAGTGTTGTCACTCATGAGACAAGATTTATGGAGACTTATTTTACGTGACTTGAATTCATTATTTAATGGTGGTGGTATACTTTTTCATTTCCAAATTTAATGGAGAATTATTTTGTGTGACTCGAATATATGGTCTAATAATAATTATATATAATCTAATTGTTAATCATTCATTAAACCACAACCATCAAATAAAATTTAAATAATATTATTTTCTTATAAAATTTAATTTTAATTATACTAATTAGAATTAAATAATTTTTAACCAATAACTGAAAATTTTATATATAAATTTAGTTATTTATATATAAATTTCTTTATTGATACATGCAATAAATTATAATTAAATTTTTACTTTATATCAACAGTTGTATTTTAATGGTAAGGAAAACTTAAATTTTGACAGTGCACATGAAAATTATTTTGTGAAAAAAGTAAGAATGAAAGTAAACATCAACATGATAAATGTAAATAAATATCAACAAAACAAAAAAAAAAAATTTAAAGAAATAAAGAGAATTTATATTTAAGTGTTCAGAGTTTTACAACAAATTTAACTATAAAAATGTAGGATTAAGACAATTTGAAGAAGTTGGTGAGCATTATGCTTTTTAGAAAAGCAATATAGAAAAATCAAAAAATGGAATTAAAAAAACCATGAATGAGTTATTTAGATTACCATTCATACCTATGGTATACTCTATATATATCATGTGAAGTATGAGCAAACACTATGTCACACTTAAAATGAAAATAAATAGTGGCAATTAAAAAATAATTAATCATAAGTAATTTCAAAATTTAAAAAAAATCACAGAAAACATTACAATGGTTCATTTTCGTAGTATTTCTAACAATTTTTATGATTATTCTTTTTGTTGGTAGGTCCAAATGGTCAACTCTTTTACAAGGAAAATTATCTCAATTAGCACTTGTCATTTCTCCCTTTAGGGAGGTTATTTTCTATGATAAAGAGAAAGAAAAACACAGTGATGGTTAAGATGCCATACTTGATATGATAGACTCACCTAGTGGAAGTGGATTGAGTGGTTAGGGAGACAAACTGGATTACCAATCACCTCCACCACTACTTATTATTGTTATATTTACTTAATGTTCTATCATGTTTTGTTATTGTCTTTAGGTGGCTCCAATTTTTTGTATTTTCATTTTTTTGTTAAAAAGCATATTAAACTAACTTGTTAAATGCTTCTTAGTCTTGATCGATGTGTCTATTATAAAATGTGATCAGTCCACTCACTTTTTTTTTATAAATAGTTTTATAACATAATGTTATATTAATATATGGGATAAATTTTTCCATCAAAAATAAAAAAACTGGTCCTTATATAAGATACTCCTAACATAAATGGATAAACTTTTGTTCGAGGTATCAACTGATGGGGTAAATCAAAGTCTACACATAATTATATCAATAGCATACTTGAATAATAGATCATACATAGAGATAGATTTTAACACAACAATAATATTATAATTACATTATTTCTTTTATTGCTTATTACACATGAAAACCATATGGGAGTACTTATAGGAAAAGTTTTTCTTATATTTGAGGAGATCAAATCTCCACCAAAATATCATATAACCAAATTCCCAACAACCCACTATATTTGAATATATTGTTACCAACAATATATTCATGTAACTACTAACCTATATAAAACTAACCCAAAAGCTATTTAATGTAATATTATGATAACAACAATATTTAAGTCTTGGGAGGAGAATTCCAGATAAGTCCATTTAGGGGGTATCAGTTTTGAAGTCTCTAAAGTGGTGATTGGGCAAGCCATGGGGCTCCCAATCAAAGGAAAAAAATTGGTCGATGCAATAGGGTGTCAGACCCAAAAAACATGGGGATTTTCTTCAGGGAAGGTGAGGCTTATTCGAAGCTCCATGGTGGATTTGAAAGAGAGAAGCTGCCAGCGTCATGGGGACAAATTTGCCTCATGATAATGAATTTATTCATTCTAGAAGGTAGATTCAAGGTATTTTACCACTATCACTTTGCTTTACTCAACCATTTCAGGAATATGATAGAAATTATTTTTACCTTTTTCCTATTGTCTTCATTGGATAATTCCATTAAATCAACTAAGGAAATCCAAGCCAAAAATCCTAACTTCCCCCTCATTCCCATCCACCAAGGTCTCATCTTGAGATTATACCACTTTCATTTGACCTTATATACCCCAAAGTAAATCAAAGTCATCCTGTTGGAAGGCTCCTCATCTCACCCTTCTCCTATTGTTAAAGGTAAGGGAAAAAAATTTGTAAGGACCCCTAAATCCTTTCCTAAAACTTTGTTGGAGGGACCTAGAATTGAATACTGTAGCACCCCTATTGGGACCCCCCTAATTCCAAAGATAATTTCCCTAAGTCACCCTATGGTAAAATTGGGTCACCCAGCCACAGGACTATGAAAGGGTTTGCTAAAAGGGCTTGGAAGGTTGTTGAAGAAGAAGGCACATTCAATCCCAAAAGGATAAATCTGCAAAGGAGGATACTAGAGGAGCTGAGTTAGGGAAAGATGTTTACATAGGTCTTAACCTGGTTGAGATTGAGGCTGCGAGTAGTGTGGGTGTTCGCAAGTCCAATCATATTACTGGAATCCCATCCCTAAACCCTCAAGGCAATATCATCTCTGATGACTCTAATTTTCTTGTAGACACTTTTGAGGTTGGTGAATATGAGACCCCTTTTGAGTCAGAGCAAGAGGTTGAGGGAACTAGCCATTTTATTGAAATTAATGAGCCCTACTCAGATGAGTTTGAGGAGGATGTTGTTGAGGCTCGTGACCAGGAAAAGAAAGATAGATACTCACTGTGTGTCAAGACAGTGGAGGAAGTTACAAAAATCAAGACCAAAATGGATAAAATACATAAAAAATAGAGAATAATGATTGAATTTTCTGCCAAGTCTCTTCATCATGTGGTTGTTGTGTTTTTTGTAGTTAAATATTTTGATAACAAATTAAGGGATGTGGGTGTGAATAGTCTTGGTGACTATAAAAAAATCATTGAGTTCCTTGCCAAATATGGGACTACTGATAGTCCATAGTTGTTTTACTGACTCTGTGTGTTTACCTAGTTTTTTGTACTTCTTTTTTGTTGGTGATGTGTGTGTTGTTAGTGTGTTTTTTCTGCCTCATTAGAGGTTTTTTGTACCTATGGGAAATATTTGTAAACAACTCAAAACCCTCTTTTCCTACTTATCTAATCAAAAACAATATTTACATTAGTACATTAATAATATAAACACATTATACCTCAACATTCACTCCCTTGTGAACATTATTAATCCTATCATACATCCCCTTAATGTGAGCATGGAAAAAATAAATCTCCCATATCTACCCCTATACTCATGACTTGGTGATTTTTAAAGGACAATCACAAACCTTACACGATGGTTCTACAAATGGATGACCAATAACCAAAACAATAATTTTACAAGTGGCTAACCAAAAACCACAATACCTGATAGTTTTACAAATGGCTAACCAACAACCAAAATAATAGTTTTACAAGTGGCTAATAAGAAACCATAAAATAATTATTTTATAATTGGTTTATCATAAACCACATCATGATGTGCAGTATAGATTCTAGCTCTCATCACTATCACATTTTAGATAATTTATATAGGGATATATGATTCACTTATGAAAAATGTGAATAGGGATAAAACATTTGTTCTTATTTGAAATCACACTATGCTAAAAATTAAAACACCACACAAATAAAAAAATGCCATTAAATCAAAAAGTGGCCCCGTCACTAGTGGCTAATGAGAGGCAATGAAACCTCCATCCTCTGTTTCCTCCTTCCTCTAGTAGAAGAAGTTGCTTACTCAGTAAATATGGATTTGAATATCAACCTTTACATGTTATTTTTGAAGACAAAACTCTTCTATAAACATAATTGACACATACGACTCAGGATGTTAGGTTCGCCTAATAATGCATCTATACAAGAGATTTTTAACTTTAACAATATCAATACACATTATTGAAACAACTCTAAACTCAATGAATTTTAATATTTGACTTATTTTTTATTTTGAAATTAAATCTAAATAACTAATTATAACAATGTTTTGACTTCTAAATATAAAATGATTATAATAACTCACTATATCCACCAAGTGACTCATTATACAATTTTAACTTTAAGACTTTTTGGTTTTACAATTTTGACTAAAAAGACTCTTATTTTGTAAAACTCTTTTAACAAATAACCTATTGACTCAAAGTTAATTGACTAAAAAAGACTCGTTATTACTTATATGAATACCCAATGACTCTATATAAATAACAAATTTTATACCTAAAAACCAATTTAAATGGCACTTAACTAAAAATGATGTTTGAGATAGAGAATCATGGCTATGTTCAAATTTGCGCATGGAAACCACATGGAGAATAAGTTGTACGTTGGATAAGATGGGAGTAAAAGTCTTTATGGAAATCTAAGGTGAACGATGATGCACATACAGTTAGCATGAGTTGGATAGTGAGGTAGCTTGCAGTGTATGGGAAATGGTGAGTCCAACTGTAAGACAAATTTAGATTGCATAAGACATCATTATTATCAGCATGGATCTAGATACATTACAAATAATGACTAGAAAATTGTGATGAGTAATATGTAGGATGTAGATAGTGATCCATATCTCGAATGAAGAGGACTATAATTCATGTTTAAGCATCGACTTGTGAATTAGGGTGAGTCACGACTTTGGGGAGAATAGCTATGTTGGGTTGTTGTGAAGCTTTTTGACCTTAAGAAACTGTACTAGAGTCACACATTAAAATGATCTGAAGGAAACTAAAAGTGTGTACAAAATAGATTTATAGAATACAGATTTGAACAACAAATCTAAAGAATTGAGATCACAAAAATTAGATCTTGAATCTCTCCACTCATCCAATTTCTATTTTCAACAAAGAACATAATGTTATAATACAAAATTTGATGCAATGTCCTCCTCCAATATCTCTTCTCCTCCTCACGTATTCTTAACACATTGTATAGACTATGTTATATAATATTTTAGTGGTAAACAAAAACAATAGTAACTACAAACTCATTCTCATAAAAAAAACTACATGCACAGGGACAAAATGACAAGCAACTGCCCCTCACATATTTTCATAGATCCATAGCTACTAAAAAATCCTGCTCTGATACTAGATGATGGGGAAAATCAAAGTCTACACACAATTATATCAATAGCATACTCAAATAATAGAGTAAACACAAAGACAGATTTTAACATAACAATAATATTCTCACTATATTATTTTTTTGTTTCTTATTACATATGAAAACCATATGGGATTACATATAGGAAAAGTAGGGGTTTTTTTAGCAGTAAATATTCATTAATTCATGAATATTTGAATTTTTAGATTTTAGTTTTGGCAAATTTTTAGAGTCTACAAATGAGACTAGATCACCAAAATTTTAGGAATATATATTATTTTGGGGGTCAGCTCACCAACCCTTTATGGCATTATCTTCAAAAATAGTTTAATTCACCACATATATATACCCCTTGATCCTGATATCAAATAACAAAACATTTTTGAAACCTGATCAACCAAATGACCACATTGAATGACATGGTCGAATGATAAAATTGAATGATAGTACCAAATGATGTTGTCAAACTAGGAAAAGAATAAGAAAATCATAATTTCAAACCTTCAAAGACAAGCATTAATTATACAAACAAAACCTAGCATATCCACCTTTGAATCAGGAACTGGTGAAGTTATCTCTAGCAATCATGTCATAGATCCTTAGAAATTTGGATAGCCTCAAAATGCATTCAGAGACATATGAAATGGCTAAAAAATGGTCCACATTGAAAAAGATGAAACCTTTGATGACATAAAGATTGAATCCATGCAACAGTTCAATCTTTATGTCACCCAGAGTTCTATATTTTTCAATGACTTTTTTTAGTGAGACCATATGCTCCATAAGGATTTTGGAGTACTAAATCTTAAGGTTGCACCTACAACTCATTCAAAAATACCTGTATCACCTACACAACAACCCAACCAAACCCCAGAGCCAAATGATTTTGTCAAACAATGAAGCTAAATGACAAAGTTAAAAGGCTCAACAAAATGATAGACTTGAAAATCTTAGCTAAATGATTTTATCAAACAATTCTACCAAACATCCCAGCCAAATGAATCTATTTAATGATGGAGCCTAATGGCTCTACTGGTGGTAGAGTTTGATGGCTCTGCCTTCGACTCAATCTGACGGCAAAGTTGAATGACTTGGCCAACAGTGGAGTTCGATGGCTCTACCCTCGATAGATCCAAACATGGTAGCATTGTTTAGATCTGTTACATGTAGATCCAATCCATCCTACCATTAGTAGAGCCATTTGAATATACTGCAAGTAGATACTAGGCAGAGCCATTCGGGCCTTCGACTCTAACAAGGTATCGTGTGTGTGTGTGTGTATATATATATATATATATAATTAACATGTTTGAAATGTTCTTCAAATCGTCATATATATATATATATATATATATATATATATATATATATATATATATATATATATATATATATATATATATATATATATATATATATATATATATATATATAAAATAAATGACGATTTGAAGAACATTTCAAACATGCCAATTCGCCAAGATATGAATCAAATTCACCTACATGAATCTAAGGGGTTTGAGATATGGCCTCTTAAAATGAACTTTGAGCAAAAGTCTTTCCTATATTTGGAAAAATCAAATTTCCACCAAAATCTTATATAACCAAACTCCCAACAACCCACTATATTCAAATATATTGTTACCAACAATATATTCATGTAACTACTAACTTATATAAAACTAATCAAAAAACTATTTAACGTAATATTGTTATAGCAATAATATTTACATTAGTATATTAATAATATGAACACACTATACCTCAACATTAATAATAGTCACATGTTTATTAATTTATCTGAAAAAAATAAAAAGGATGGAAGCATATAAAAATTCTATATGTTTAAAAGAAAAAGAGAAAAACAAAAAAAAGGGATTAGATGAAACATGATAAAAGTAAATAAATCGATGGAACATCAAAATTCAAGAATGTTCACATAGTAAACATGAAATAAAAAACTTTGAGGGAAAATTTGAGTTAGACATGTAGATAAAGAAGTTTTGGAGGAAGATGTAATGTCACCTTTATATAATTCAATCTAATAAACAAGTATGATTAGAAATCTTACATAAGTACTCGAATAAAATGGAGAATAATTTTTTTTTTAATCTAATGAAATACCTATTCACACTATTTTAGATGTGAGACTGGTAAATTGAAATTGTTAAACAATAATAATATGAGAGAATATGTACATTTACTCTAGAATAGAATACTAACATTTCATTATGAAATGCACTACATATAATGACATTTTAATTATTTATAAAAACTCTTTTGAAAATGGTTTTATATTTAAATAAGAAATATAAAAGATAACCCCAAAAAAAAAAAAAAAAAAATTGAAATTGTTATATGTTTTACTTATTACTCCATTTTTAAAAAATAAAAAACAAAAAATAAATCAAATTATTAACGTTATATCTATTATTCCTATAAACTATTTTAAGTCCCGAAGACATAAATAAAACCTTATCTTTCTATCAATAAACCTATATGCCTTTTCTTATATAGATTTTACATTGTGGTTTAGGGTGTTTATATTAATTTATTGGGTATGGAAGCTTTGCATGCTTTTCTTAGCTATATTCCGTTTACTATATTTTGAAAGTTGAGAATAAATATAAATTTAAATGCATAAGAAAATAGGTATAAATTTATTATAAAATAAATATAAGTATTTAAAGATATGAATACTGATTTTATGATTGTATTGAAAAGATATATTTGATTTAGAGTAGTATAATATGTATTTAAAAATATTTAAATAGAATTTTTTAAATTATAATATTAAAGAGGAGGAGAGGGAAACATTGAACAAATAAACATATTTATTTTAATTCATTTTTATTGTGACATTATTTATCATGATTTATTAAGTTTATATGTTATTGTGGATCGAATCTGCTAATTAATATAGATTTTTTAAAGATAAATGAAGATTTTAAAATTGTAAAACCAATTCTTAGATGTAAAGAAGTGACATATCTTATTTAAGTTAGTAAAATAAATATATAAAAATATTTAAATGATTATTTTAAGAACTATGAAATTACACAAAAAGAAAAAAAAAATCAAATAAGCAAACATACTCATTTCACAATCTATCAATCATTATATAAACATATAAATTTTTTATCGTTTATAATTAAACTTTCAATAACTTTCATATTTTTTATTTTTTTTTGGTTAACTCTTTATTTTCAAATATTAAAAATATATATATATATAAATTAATTATATTATTTATAAATCAAGAAATTAAAAAAATATTTTTATTAACTACCTACAAATTAATATAAAAAAATAATTATAATATTAAATATACTAATAATTTAAAGAAAATTAGTCCAAATACTTTCTCATAAAGTAATATTTTTGTTTGTTTGCATTATATCCAAGCAAAGCTTAAGACAAATTTGGATATGGGGCAATTTGCTTTCTTATTGTCGACCTTAAAAGGATTATTTTTTCATAGATTAGAGGAACTCATTTTACCTTTTGACTTTTAAAGGTCCATCAAAATTCTACTGACGTTGGGTGGAATGAATACATAGAAATTCTGTGGAATAATGGTACCTTAGAAAAGTGGGTATATAGTGGATTCATGAAAGACAATCTGGCAAAAAGGGTAGATTCATGAATATGTTCTAAACAGAAATCTTTTAGTTATAGTGGTGGTCAATAGCTCAGAGTTTAGTATTATCTTTTTTTTTAATTGGAAATAATATGGTAATGGATTATTTGGAATTAGAGTGCTTATTGATGGTTATTTTTCGACCAATTTCATCATTCAAAATCTATTTTGTGGTGATTAAAAATACACAAATGCCTTCTGATGGATTGAGAAAACCATTCACTTCATTGTGGATATGAATTGTATTACTTTCCTTATGTAGTTGTCTCTTTAATATTTTTTATTCCATGTTCTCTTTCACAATATATTTATTTCACTTACTTGCATAATTAACCCACGATTTAATCTTGCAATGATTTCCTACTCATGTTTAATTGTGTTTTGGTGAACGACATGAACATCTTCATCTTTCAAATCATTATGATTTGTAATGTTGTCAAGCATACTCCTTCACTCTACATGCCATGGATTACGATTGAAAGATTCCTAATTTGTTATTATTGTATTGTCATCAAGTCCAATACCTCTTTCTGTATCATTAGATGGCTTGAAAATTAATCACTCAAACCAAAAAAACTCAATATATTTATATTATTGTCACTCAAAGATTGTGATAAACCTAAAAAAAACTTTCACAATTATTGATTTTAATCCTAGCCTCTCTTTCTTTATCTTTTATTCTCTTAATATTATTTGAATAATATTTCTCAACACCAATAATTTCAATACTTTCAATGGCATATGGTCTATGAATATATCCATTAATTAATTTATTTTCCATGTATATCTTGTTCATAATCATCAATTTGTGTTACTAGTTGAAGATCATTCATGTAATATTTAAAAGGACAAACATTCTATTGCAATCTACTTATAGATTTTCCAACAACATATGAAATGTTTGTTGATCCTCAATGTCTCTTTCAACAAATTTATGTTAAAATTTTATTGTATGATTGTGTTGCTAAATTAGCAACACTTTCAATGCTTACTAGCTACATCAATTATTTTTGATAACTTTTGGAACTTTTATATGTTTTTACTAAAAATTTGACAATATAATTGATAGTTGCATGTTTTGACAAAACAGGTTGTCAATCTATGTTTTCTCTCCATAATTAAAGGATATAGTGATTATGTGTGTTTATCTGATCATTTTTTATTGTGAGTGTCGTAATTTTGTATTTCTTTTATCTGTATCCATTTAGATGTAAATGCCATTATATATTATACCTATTAAAAAAATATTAGAAAAATACTTGTAATTTATGTTTCTTGAAATATTATGAGAAGTTATTGTATCTTATTTACAAATAATATTTCCTCTTTTCATACATAAACATGCACCTTCTCTGCACATTGTATGTAATGCTAAACAATTGATAAATTTTCATTTTCAAGATTAAGGTTTACTTATGTAAGTTGTTTTATTTTTCTTAAACATGGATGTTGATTGAGATTACTTATGTAAGTTGTTTTATTTTTCTTAGACATGAATGTTGATTGAGATTTTGATATACCTATAATATACTTATTATAGTTAATTATTTAAAATGATCATTTTTTAAAATTAAGTAAAAATCATAATGTTGGTGGTTTATTTCATACTTATATTTTTTTCTTATGTGAATCTCTTCAAGGATTTCACGTATGTACAATTTTATCGAATTATTTATGTTTCATTTTTCATTCATTTTCAATTTACATTTTTCATATTTTGTGTTCCTTATAACCATATGAATCCATAAACATGTGGATAGCCTCTATGTTTCCATTCATACCTACACCAAAAATATTTCACTTTATTTTGATTTTCATAATACTTCCTTTTGAAATGTTATATTTAGAATGTGCATATAATATGCCACTATATGAGGACAATCTATAATATTTTGTCATTTCCATATTTGTGCTTACCATGGATCTATGTGTGGTTTTCCTAACATTAAGGTATGTATGTCAAGCCAATACATATCAACAACACTCAAAGTCAATAAAATTATTGGTGTTTTAATTTGTTGTAACAGGTTAATTACCTTAACATGACACTTTTTTCAATAGGATTATGTCTTGTTAATGTTGTACCATATCACAGTAACTACTAACACTAAATTACCAAAAACATTAAAGCATTGACAATGATAAACCCATAACAACAACTATTGACACTAAATTACCAAAAACATTGAAGCATTGACAATGATAAAGCATATATGATGATGGAAAATAAAAGAGGCAAGAGAACCACCGAACAATCATTTATATTTTAAATGAGAGGAATCATCTCCTTTATTTCCAATTAAATTTCAAAAATTTAAAAAAGATAAAAACAAATATTTAAAAAATTTAAATATTCAAAAAAATATAAAAAATCAATTAAATTTGAAAATATAAAAATATTCATCTTTCACATATTTACTAACTCCTTAACATCTATATTTTTTACTTTATATAAATAAATATCATATCATTTCTTTTCTATTTTTTTAATTTCCAAATTTATTAGAAAGTTATTTTGTATGACTCAAATCTATAATCCAATAATAATGGTATATGTTTTTATTGTCAATCATTCATTAAACCACAAAACATTAAATAAAATTTTGATAATATTACCTTTTTATAAAGTTTAACTTTAGTTCTTCTAATTTAAATTAAATATTCCTTAACCAATACATTCTCAAATTTATATATAATTTTGTTTATTTATAAATTACATTAAACTTTTAATTTATATCAACAAGTCTATTTTAATAGTAAAGACAACTTTAATTTTGATACTGCACGTGAAAATTTGGAAATTATTTTGTGAGAAAAAAGTAAAATGAATGTAAACATCAACGTGATAAATGTAAATAAACATCAATTATATATATAATTGAAATAAAAAGACTTTAATTATAAAATATGTAGGATTAAGAAAATTTAAGGAAGTTGGTGAGCATTATGCTTTTTACAAAACAAATGTAGAGAAAAAAGAAATGGAATTAGAAAACCATAAATGAATTATTTAGATTACTAGTCATGTTTATGGTATACTCTATATGTATTATGTGAAGTATGGGCTAACATTATGTAATATTTAAAATGAAAATGAATAGTGACAATTAAAAAATATTTAATTATATATAATTTTAAAATTAAAAAAAATTCATAAAAAAATATTGTAATGTTTTTTTTTTTTAGTATTTTCTAATAATGTTTATGAGTATTTTTGTTATTGGTGGGTCGAGATGATCATTTTTTTCTTAATAAAATTTTTCTTAATTAGCATTTGTCATTTCTATTTAGGGAAGATATTTTTGATGATAAAGAGAGAAAAAGATAATGATAATTGGGAGCCCATACCTAATATGACAAATTTGCCTACTAGAAGTGACTTAGGTGGTCGGGAATACAAATTGAATTACCCACTACCTCTTCCACCACTACTTATTGTTGCTCTAATTGCTTAATGTTTTATCTTGTTTTGTTATTGTCTTTATGTGGCTCTAGTCTTTTATTTTTTTAGTTGAAAAGCTTATTAAAATAAATTTTTAAATGTTTCTTGACCTTTGTTGATGTCTCTGTCATAGAGTGTAATCAATCAACTCATATTTTTGTATGAATAATTTTTTAACATAGTATTATATTAATATATGAGATAAGATTTTCAATCAAAAATAAAAATTATTCCTTACGATATCTTCCTAACATAAATAGGTAACTATCTGTTAAAAGTATCAACAATAATCATATACTTATTAATTTATTTAAAAAAATAAAAATTATGAAAGCATATAAATAACTTATATATTTAAAAGAAAAAAAGATAAATAAAATAAAAGAGTTAGATAAATATGATAAAACTAAATGAATAGATGGAACATCAAAATTCAATAATGTTCACAAGGTAAATATGAAATGAAAAAACTTTGAAGGAAATTTGGATAAAAATGTTTGTGAAGAATTCATAATGTCACCTTTATATAATTCAACCCATCATATAAGTATGATTAGAAATTTTACATAAATACTTGAATAAAATAGAGAACAAATTATTATAACCTAGTGAAATACCAATTCACACTATTTTATATATAAGATCGATAAATGAAAATCGCTGAACAAATAATAATATCAAAAAATATGTACATTTTTATATTTTAGAGATAATGGAGATAGAGTACTAACATTTCATTATGGAATACACTACATATAATGACATTTGATTTATTTATAAAAACTCTTTTGAGATTGATTTTATATTATTTTTTTTTTAAAATAATATTAATAAAAGACGATGCATCATACATAAAAAATAACAAAAACAAACTTTATACAAAATAAAAAAATGTTAAAATAATTATTTTACTTATTAACCCACCCAAAAATAAATAAATAAATAATAAATCAATCATTAACGTTATATCTGTTATTCCTATAAGCTATTCATTAACGTTATATCTGTTATTCCTATAAGCTATTCAAGTCTAGGCATGCATTATTTCCCTTCTCTTTATATAGTTTCTTGGGTATGGGAGCATTGGATGCTTTTCTTAGCTATATTCCTTGAGAATTGATGAGTAACTAACGGTAGTATATTTTTTTTATTTTTCTTTTTCTTTTTGGAAGGTTAAATTTTTAATTTTTATGTAAAATATAAAAATAAAGATAGAAAGTCAATTTAAATAAATATATTTGATTTTAAATATTAAAGTATGTATTTAGAAATATTTGAATGGAATTTTTAAAATTTTGACATTAAAAAAGAGAAGGGAACACTGAACATACATATGTATGTTGGATCATTTTTATTGTAGCATTAATCATTATGGTCTATTAAATTTATATATATAATTAATTAATGAAAATTTTATGATTAAAGAAATAATTTCTAGATATATTGAAGAGGTATATCTTATTTAAATTAGTAAAATATGTATATTAAAATATTTGAATGATTATTTTAAGAATTAGGAAGTTATATTAAAAAAAAGAGAGAAGACTGAATAAATAAACATACTCATCTAACAATCAATTATTATATAAATATATAAATTTCTTATCATTTATAATTAAACTTTTTATTAATTTTCAAATATATGTTTTGTTTTGTTTTTTTTCTTTTCCTTTTTTAATCATCTATTCTTAAATATTAACAGGATTCATATATAAATAAATTAATTACACGAAAATAAAATTTCTTTATTATTAATTAAAAAATTATTATTTATTTATAAATTAATATAATTAAGTAAAAAAATATTAAATCTACAAACAATTTAACTAACTATTAACAAAATTACTCCATTTTCTATTATATTAGATATAGTTTTCATGCTTTTTCCTAATATTATATTTTTGTTTGTTTGCATTGTCCATTGTCCATGTTGCTTTTTTATTGTCAACCTTTAAAGGATCATGTTTTTCATAGATTGGAACTCATTTTACCTTTTGAATTTTAAAGGTACTATGATGGCACCTTTAGAAATGTGGTTACATAGTGGAGTCATGAATCTATTTTAAATATCAATCCTTTACTTATGGTGGTGGTCATATCTCAAGAATTTAGTATTATCATTTTTTTTGAATTGGGGAATAATATTGTATTGGGTTATTTGCAATTAAAGTGAATAAGATTTCTTTTAATTAATTAAAATGGGAAAAATGTTAATATTGAAATTGTGTTAATATTTTTTATAAAAATATCAATCTCACGATAAATAAGATCAATGAAGATTTAATTATTAATATCTAATGTGCAACTTAAAAAAAAAAAAAAATAGTTTTTCAAAAAAAATATTATTATAAGTCATCCAATAAACGAAAGAAAAAATATATATTATTTATCATCTCTTATAAGTAATATATTTAACCTACTCTGCTCATGTATGTAAATTTATAGTAATATGAAGAAAATGAATTAAAGTTAAGGAGCTTACAATTGAAGAAGACTATTTTACATAAAGATTTAAACATATCAAGAATAAAAGTTTATTGCAACTTAAAAATACTTATCTATTCTTCCAAAAAAATAATTATTATAAGTTAACTGCAATACATGAAAGAAAAAGAAGACATCATTTTTCATCTCTTCTAAGTAAGCTATCTAATCTACTTTGGGTGTCAGGATACAAACCACAAAATTTATGTGCACCCATTGGTGGCCATCTCTCAACTAACTCCACCGTTCAAAACCTATTTTGAGGTGACTAAGAATGCACAAACACCTTTCGAAGGAATGAGGAGACCATTTGTTTCATTGTGGGTATGAGTTATATTACTCTCCTTATGTAGGTGTCCTCAATATTCACCATTAAATGCTACTCGTCTATCAACATCTCTCCTTCCCAATATATTTATTTCACTTACTTGCATAATTTGCCCATAATTTAATCTTACAATGATTTCCCACTTATGTTCAATTGTGTTTTGGTGAATGACATGAACATCTTCATCTTTCAAATCAATATAATTTTTAGTGTTGTCAAACATACTCCTTCACTCTACATGTCATGGATTACAATTAAAAGACTCCCACTTTGTTATTATTGTATTGTCATCAAGTCCAATATATCTCTCTATATCATGGAATGGCTTGTAATGTTATAACTTGAACTAGCAAAATTCAATATATTTATATTATTGTCACTCAAGGATTGTGGTAAACCTTGGAAAAACATTCACGATCATCAATTTAATCCTAGCCTCCCATTTTTTTAATTTGATAAGGTAAATGTTATGGGTTTTGAAGATCCTGAAACTTAATACAAAGGAGAGAAATATGAATCATTTAAGCATAAAAAATACGCCTTTACCAATGATAATGGAGCAAGCATAACAATAACATGTCAAATACAACTAAAAAGATAAAACCAACGGTGGTTTTACCGAACTAATTTTTATGTATTTTTAGTGATCTTCCACTTTCTTTCTACCTTCAACAACTGTCTTCTATGGTTATGTTCTGAGTCCCTCCAAGCCATGAGTTTTTTCCCAAATTCCCCTTAAACGGAGGGTCATACAAGATGGTTATAATGCTGATTTAGTACCTTTTTATTTTTTTGAACATGTCCAGCCTTCCTTTTCTTCTACAACAACACAAAGATGGGATTTGTCTTTCGTTGTTGGGTCTTCAGATGTTTCTACCCTAGATAATTCCAAACCTAGGTTATTATCGAAGGAGGAGACTCGTACAGAGTGGACTGCCGTGTTTGTGGCTTTCCTTGGAGAGGTTAGGTCTTTCAATAGAACATATATAGACTGAGGACTTTTGAGGTCCTCATTTGGAATAGAGGGTTCAGGATCTTTCAAAGGTGACTCACTCTCAGAACCATATGGATCTTCTTCAAAATCCACCTATAGAAGTTCAAGGTTACAATCTTTCCACCAAGAGGATTCCTTCTTTTCTCTCCTGAGGGAACTATCATTTTTGGTTAAGTGAGCTATATTAAAATAGCTATGATAATGAAATAGTAAACCTTCATAATCCATAAGTTGGGACCAAGAGCAGTCCCAAACTTGTGAAGTGATATCTTCAGGAAAATTCTTGGAGGTGTTAATATTCACCAAAATTCTAGCAAAAGTAGTGTGATAAAAATGATCAATAGCTAGATGCATTTGCAGGTAATCACCTAGTGAATTAACAAAAGTATTTAGATTAGATTCAGTCCAAAAATAAAGAGGAAGATGAGATAGGCAAACCTAAATGGGTTTAACATTGAGTGGTTCTATGAGGGGGTTGAAGGTAGGGGACTATGGTTTGATGATTAGGGGATGGTGTTTCAATCACCAAAAATTATTTTGAATTTCTTCCTTGTCTTCAATATTGTGAAAAACATTAATAAAGAAACATTTTTTACATGGTTAAATATTAAGGGTACCTATTAGGAGAGGTTGCCAATGCTTCAACATCCAAGTGTGAAGCTCTTGATGTTTTGGCTAGTAATCCACGAATCTACAAATGAGACATTTTGTTGAGAAAAATTATTTGATCTGATCACTTTTCTGATCTCCTCCTGATCAAAGTTTATAAAAGGGTTAGAAGATGTAGGTTTGAGAGGAATGGGATCTAATTTTGGATATGTCTATTGAGATATTACTTCAATGAAGGATAAATACTTTTTAGGGTTTTTCATATCTTCTAATCCCATGATGTCCAGAGCTTTGTTAGTAGCAGAGGTTTTACCATTGGCTAGGTAGATCTAAGTTGAGTCCACTTTGTACTTTGCACCATCTACCATAGTCTTCTGTACATGGTCCATCATCTACACAACGTCTATGTTTTGCACTACTTAATACTTCCATAGAGTGGCATCTTTCTGCCTAGAGTCGCTAGACATAAGGGAACATCGGTATTTCAAGTGGTGATGGCCTTATACCTAGAATCACCAGGTACATGAGAGCTTCTACCATGAGCATGAGGGAAAGTAACATCGATTTTATGCACAATGATGTCCTTCTACCTAGAGTCACCAGACACAAGGGATCTTCTACCATGAGTAGGAAGATTATGATATATAATCTACATGTTTTTTTCTTATATGTTGAAGATATGGCAAATTTTCCCCCAATTTTTGACACTACCCACTTGGTATCAAACCTTTATTTCATTGTAAATTCCATCCATGTGGGATAAAACCCCAAGGCCCTAGCCTCCCATTTTTATCTTTGTTCTCTTGGTATTATATGTTTAAGATTATGCAACACCAATAACTTCAATACTTTCAATGGCATATGGTCTATGCATATATCCATCAATTAATTTTTTTTCCATGTATCTCTTGCCCATGTTCATCACTTTGTGCTACTAGTTGAAGATTATTCATGTAACATTTAGAGGGACAAAAAGTCTATTGCATTCTACTAATGGAAGCTCCAATAACATATGAAATGTTTCATGAGTCCCACTGTCTCTTCCGATAAGTTTTAATTAAAATCTTATTGTATGACCTTGTTGCTAAATCATCAACATTTTCAATGTTTACTAGCCGCATCAACTTTTGATTATAATGTTTGGAACTCTTATATGTTTTTTCTACACATTTGGAAATCTAATTGATAAAGGCATGTTTTGACAAAATAGGTTTCCAATTAAAGCTTTCTCTCCATAATTGTAGGATATAGTGTTTATGTGGATTTACTTGATCATCATTTTTTGTGGGTTCATAATTTTGTATTTCACTTGTCTGTATCCATCTAGATTCAAATACCATTGTGTATTAGACCTATAAATAAAATTATCAACAAAGTACTTGTAATTTATGTTTTTTGAAATATTATGGTAAATTATTACATCTTATATACAAACCATACTTCCTCTTTTCATATATATATATATATATATATAAACATAATCATGAGAAATATATAATGATTGAGTTCTTAGGTATAGAAATCCCAAAAATACAAGGGTTCTTACAAAGTAAACATATTTAATGTATCTACTAGGGCATAATGATATCAATGACAATTGCATTAGATATATATAATAAAATGTGACATATTTATGTAATTACATTTTTTGTCATAATAAAACTAGTTTATTTTTATGGAAAGACTCCATAAAAAGTGCAACTCTATAAAATAATAACAAATTAAATGCCTAATGCAAACCTTAATGTTTTTATGTTATTTTTTGAATTATATTAGGGTGTTAATATTAATAGTAATTAAATTAGATAAATATAATAAAATTATAACATATTTATGTAATTATATTTGGTATCATAATAAAATTGATTCATTTTTATGGAAAGACTATATAAATAGTGTAACTCTATGAAATAATAAGAAATTAAATGTCTAATATAAACCTCATGTTATTTTTACTACATTTAGATACTAAAATCTGATTTATATATCATCTCAATCTTGTATACTTAAAAAATACCTATCAAGGCTATACCTTTTAGCTCTATACCTTGCTACTATTGAAAGGCTTGCTTTCACTATCTCATTGTGCCTAACTATTTATATTATGGTTTGATCCTATCATTTCTGATCACCTAGATCTCCTACACTATACAAAAATCCTAAAACCTTGCATATATTCTTCACTATTATTTTTAATCCTTAGTGGTTTCCCATCTTGTTGGACACATGAGTCCTATATAGGGGAACTTGTGTTGATGCAAGTGTCCAAATTCTTATTAAGTGTCTAGTCCTCAAAAGTCATCCAAATTGCAAATGTTTTGAAACATATGGATCAACCTATTTTTCTTATTGATCCCTATTATGAAATGTTAGGTTTTTATTGTTATTATAGATTTGACACTGAAGTCTAGCCCAACAAGCTATCACATTGGCCCTTACACACAAGATTGTGGTCTTGTACACTCACCCAAAGTGCACAGATAGAGACCGGTTCTCACAGGTTTTATTGCATAGTAATGTTAACTTAGTCATATTCTTCCTTTATTTATGTAATTAAATATATACTCTATAAAATCATAGATACACTACTTTGATTCTAGGACTACTAAGCTTGGCCACTATGATTACATAGACTAATGAAATTTTAGTTTAGATTTGTTACTTTAGAAAAAGGAAAGATAGGTTAGATTACAAACTAAGTTCCAATCATTATGATGGACTCTACACAACATAACCATTCATTATGAATACAAGAATTTATATCATATCCATAGTTCATATATTAAGCATAAGCATAAAAAATAAGCAACCATTTGTCTCTACAGTACTTTATAAAAGGGGTATTTATTCTTGTTTATCCTTGACCAAGTGTTTACAACAATAATGATAGGAGTAATTATGCAACGAAATCTCAACATACTAAGATTCATGGAGCTTAACCAACTAACCCCTCCTAAGTACCCAGGATTTTGTGCCCCCTATATGCTCGCACTATGTTAGATACTTGATACCATGTATTTCTATTTTTGTAGGTTGATGTAAAACTTTTGATGAATAAGGTTTGGGTGACCCCTATGAATCACTCCTTAACCTCTCTTGCTTCGCATGCACTCCCCAGGTCTTCCACTATCATTTTTATTCCTATGCTCTTAGGTTCCTCATGACTAATTCTTCTTTGACTAGGTCCTCTTATGTTGGTGCTTTCATGCCTTTGTCCTCTCATGCCCTATAGGTTCTACACCATGGTGCTTTTATACCCATCAATTTTTACACCATAGATTTTTTGTGCTATGGTCCTTTTATGTTGTACTAGTTTCATAACAAAATGGATAAATACTTAACCAAAATTTAGGGCCAACATCATCCCACACTATGCTCTTAGTCCATCCTAGACTAAGTTATACTAGCAGCCTCTACTAAAAACTCAGGTCTCATATGCTTAATGTCCTTGACATTTTCTTAATGCAACAATACATTGAGGAGCTTGCTAGTAATTTCTTCTATGGCCTCCTTGGACTTCTTTATCTCCTCAAGTTGGCTAGATATCTCATTGGCCTTCTTAACCAATTCATCCAGGGATGCAGTGTCATCCTTTTGGACATCTTCAAGTGTTGAGACTTATTTGACAACCTATCCTCAGAGGGTTTTAAAACTTGCATTCAGTTTTTGATGATGTGTTTTGATCATTTCTTCCATCATCTCCACATTCATGAATTCTTTGTTGCACTCAATGCAATCCCTTATTAAGAGCACAATATCAACCATCTACTGCCTTGAGTCCTCTTTTTCTTGAAGTCGAGCCTCTAAGATCTTATTTGGGTGTGTCATTCATTCAAAAATTCCATCTGAAATGGGGATGACTTCCCCAACTCTCTCTAGGGTTCACTTACAAAATTTGATTTCCTCGGTGAATTACTATGCTATCTCTAGTCCTTCATCTTTCAATATGGGCTACTCCTTACAGTGCTTCAGTAGGAGGTTCACCAAGGTTTTTAATTTACTTATGGTGCCCAAATAAAGAGGTGCATTGATTACCAGCATCGGATCCTATTCCAAAATTATTTTGCAAAGGTTCAATGTTATAAATTTTACCTTTGTGGCCTCTTTGACCTATTGATTTAGAGTATCCACTTCCTTGATAAGTGCCTATTTGGTGGAAACTTCCTTATTATACATACCCACTACTTGGGTATATTTCCTCTCAACATTATGCATATCATAATCTGACAAAATATTCTAGTGTGTGACATCCATGGCCATCTTAAAAAATGCCATGCTTGCTTAAGGAGGGTTGATTTTTTGGAGATCCACCCATAATGGCTTAGGTATCAGAGGAGCATCAAGTCCCAAAGAGAGGCTATCTTGGGGGAGTTCAAATCTTCACTCCACATTATACATGTCCAATAAAAAAGACACTTATTTCTTATTTCCAAGGTTGCACCATGAGGAATGAAGGCCATAGATAAAGTTTTTTGTTAGGGACACCTGCTTGATATCGATCGCATATATTTTTAAATGCATCAATAGCATGTTATTTTGTAGACCCAACTAGCTCTTTTCCTTTATTTGGATCACATTTTAGGACCTTAAATTCTGCATTGGTGCTACCGATGACCATCTCACCCATTTTTTATTCCTTACCAACCCCCTCTTCACCATAGAGTAGCTTAGCATCAAGTGGTGAGTTGTCAGAGGTGGAATCCTCCTCCTACACCAAGTAGGGGGTCTTCTTAGAATCCAATGCTTCCACATATACTATAGGGACTTCCTGCTCAAGCACTTGTTTTATCACCCACTACTACGCAGCTCTTAAAGTAGACACTTTTAGGGGAAATGGATCTATTTTAGGGGGTGAGGGAAGAGTTGGAGGAATATGTGAAGGAGAGGGTGGAGGTGGAGGTGGAGGTACTTGCGGTGATGGTCATTTAGGTGGAGATAGTTGGGGAGGTGAAGGGTTCAATGGAGATGGTCATGGTGGACAAGGGCATGGAGGAGATGAGGGCCTAGTTCTAGAGCCTAGGTAGTCTTCTATCACTTTTTTGGTATATATTGACCACTTATATTGGCATCAAGCTCATCCCTATTCTTATTCTTCAATGGTGGTGTTGATGGGAGATTTTTCTTAGGGTCTCTACCCTTTAGATCCTTTCGGCAGCATAACATATAGAATAAGTTGTGTACTTGTTTTCCTACCATTATATACTTAACCTTTATGTTTATCAATTCCATCTCCCTCTTCTCCTGGTAGGCCTTCTTACCTAGATAGACAAACATTGTTTAGAGCATATGAATCTCCAAATCAATCTTCTTGACTTCTAAGCTACTAGACTATGCATCAAAGATCCAGTTCATAGTCAATAAAGTACCACATTGAGAAGGAATATGGTAACTTAAACCATGCAAAGATATTTTTTTAATGGATCATCCTAATGCACACAAGGGAGAATTGTTGCTTCACTAAAAATTATGCTTGCTCAATAGCCAAAGGGGGCAGATCCTTTGGGATGCACCATTCATTTCCAAACACCTCCTTCATGTCATTAAACTAGTATTTCATTTTTATTTTATAGGAGGGGTTTATATATCCTGGGCATGTGAACACCTTGTCACACTTAGTAGGGGACTTGTGCTTAGCCAAGTATGCCTACTTTAGTACTCCTGAGGTGTAGTCTATTACACTGATCTCATTAAAAACCATCAACAAAAGAAACACACCCCACGAAAACCTATGGGTAGGTGTTTGATGGGTCTTCTTAGCATCCTCTACAATCTTTTAGCTAAAATACATATCCTAATTATATTTCAAACCCTGAGTGACTTGGTGGGCAATATAGAGGTGTGCCATGTCAACCTCCTTCCAATGATCAGTTCCACTAATCTTGGTCATGATGATCTATGTCATGACCCAAAGGGTAGGGTCCTGTGGGTTATTTATGTGCATGGCATGACCTTGATTTTGGTATATCAGCATCATGGTGGTCTTTTAGACCTCCTCAATGGCTAATAATTCATCAATCACATCCAACCTTGAGCAATGTATTCTAGATACCTTACTTATTCTCTCAGTCATGATTTTCATATTCCACCTGGCAAATTATATATAGTCATCATGGATGCACAAAAGAAGTAACTTGATTGCCTCCATAGGTTTTCTAAAATAAGGCAAGTTGAAGAGTTGGAATAACCCAGCAGCACCTAGCACATTGAATACCTTTAAGTCATACACCAACTATTTTTGGTGTTTTGGTGCTCAAATCTATAGTAATTATGTAGTTCAACCTCATTTCTAGGTTGATGATGGTTTTAGTCAAAAATTATGCAAGAGATCACCTTAGAGACCCAGTTCTCTCCATGTAACACCAGCTTTGGATATTGTATTTACTCAATCAATAAAGGTGATGGTGTGGACGATTGATTTTTCTTAGCTTACCATATCATACTTTCTTCCTCCCTTTATATGCACTAAGCCTACTATTCTAATGTCTCCTCTGTAATAAAGACCATTTTTCCTCCAAGTATCTCCTCTTATTCTGGTATTATAGGTAATGTATCAGCTCTTATGGCTTTTTTCTTAGGCTACATCACCCTTTGAGGATCTCGAAGGTTGATGCATGATCTTCCAACATTTCCAAATGAATACATGATTATGGTTGAGGAATTCAATTTTATGAGCTTGAATGCCCTCTAATGGCAAACTTTTGAAACCTGTAAGCTCTCTCTATCATTCTTGTGTCCCAAAGTTCTTATGTTTTCACTTGATAGAGTGAATTGATGATTGCCTAAGTAACTATCTGAACCCATAATTTTTCATACTCTAGATTTAGATTCAATTGTTCACTCTTTGCTTTTAGATCTGGTATTCTATTTATTCTCAATTCTTTTAATTATTAAATAAATGCTTAGGTAAACCATAAAAATGAGATTACTTCTCTATTTATAGACTCAAATGGGTTCATTGCAATTACTATTCCTTTCCCTTCACCCATCACTTCTCATCATAGATAGGTTCTTTTATGGCCATCATTCTTCAATCATCACTTCTAGTAATTAATACATTTAATGGTATTGTCACATCATGTCGTTGGCACAATTCTTACCATTATTATTCTTTTACACATTAATGACATGTCCCATCTCGTTCCTTCCTCAATATGGAGGATAGTTGTGTCCTGCACTTTCCTTAGAGTGTGAGATAGTTGTTTCTTTAAAAATTTCAAACTTATGTTAAGAACACTCTATCCTTAGGCTATGTAGTTTATGTGCCTTAAATACATTGTGAAACCAGGTTACTTTCACACTCGAATAACTTTGTGCACCTAAGTAACTTGTGCTTCTATCTTTTAATCATGAATTTAGATTTATTGATTTCTTACCCCACACTAAAATTGAATCATGGTCCTCCACGAAAAGATAAAACCTAAAACTAATTGCATTAAATAAACATTGTGCACAATAAATGTATCACTTTTATTAAAAATAAAATATACTAAACTAACGACAAAAATCCTTATTGATTATAATACTTAAACTATTCAAAAGTGAAATATGGTTGGAGTTGGCTTCCATTGTAATGCCTAGGAAGGAACTAGTTATCCAACCTTTATAACTAACATGCTCTAGTAGGTCAATTGATATGAATGATGAAAGGACCATCCCAATGAATCCAAAGTTTTCTAGGATGGTTTGTGAACTTGGAGTCATATAGCAAGACTTTCATACCTGGAGTAAATGTTTTGTGATTTATGTGGTGATCATGTCATGCTTTTTGTTTGTACTTTTCCACATCTTGACTCCAATGAGCAAGGAAAAGGGATTTGTCAATCTATAATAAAGTTTCTATGCATGATTTCAAGGATGACTCCTCATCCAATTGTCCTATACATGTTATACATAGAGATGGTACTAAAAACTCAATTGAAAGGATTTCTTCTGTACCATATACCAAATTGAATGGGGTGATTTTTTTTAGGCACTTATAAGTCATTCATTAATCCCATAGGATCATAGATACCCTATCATCCCAGTCTGTTCAGCTAATATTACAAATATTTATCAAGGTGGTTCCTAGGATCTTGTTTAAGGCCTTGATAGTGCCATTAGGTTGAGGGTGGTATGGTGTGATTTTGTGGTGTGCAATCATGAAGTCATTCAATAGGACACAAATTGTTTCATTCAAGAAATGGGTACCTCAATCACTAGTGAAACCTAGTGGGCATCCAAATTGAGTTATGATATGCTCCCAAATAAAGCATGAAATAATGGCAGTAATACAATCTTTTATAGGTGTAGATTTAGCCCAGCACATGAGATAGCCAGTTATTGTGATGATATATCAAGAACCTTTTCTTCATCTAGCTAGAGTGATGGGGCTACAAAATAAATGGCCCATTTCCTTGAAAATGAATTGGTCATAGAAGCATGGCATCTAATTAGTTTAGTTTTCTTATGCATTGACATATGTCACATTGTCTAACATATGCCTTAGCATCTTGAAAAAGGGTAGGCTATCATAATCTAGCTAGTAGAATTTTATGTGTAATAGCTTCTCCAACATAGTGTCCTCTAGCAATACCTTCATGAACTTATTGAAGTACCTTAGGATGCTCATTTTTCATAACACAATGCCAAAGAATATCACCATGACAATTTTGTAAAGATCCCTTCCTATGAGTTGAAAAGGTGTGGCATAGACCATGAGTTGTTTCTTGGCATGAAGAGTGAAACAAATAGGCATTGAACCAGTGGTTTGAAAGGTGGTAATGTCCTCTAGATCCTTAGGTACATAAGCAACATGAAAGAGTTAAACATCAGGTAATTCATCTTTAATGGCATGCAATGGTTCTTTAGACTTAATTCAGGATAGGTGGTCAGGACCATAATTGGCTTTCCTAGGTTTCATCATGATGGAAAATTGGAACTCTTGGAACGAAACTATCCAATGACATATATGTCTATGTAGCATAGGTTTGTTTAGTAATTAATTTAGGGCCTAATTATCTATATAAATATAAAGATTGTTGTCAATAAACATTGTCAAAAAAATTGTAGAGCATAAACCATGGACAATGCTTCGTGCTCTGCGGTGGTGTAAGTCCTCTCAATTGGAGTGAGTTTTCTACTAGCAAAATAGATTGGATGATCAAGGTGACCTTCCCTTGGTTGTGTAAAGATTATGCCAGCTATCATTCTAGATGCATCAACATGGACATGAAATGGTTTTATCTAATTAGGAAATTAGAGGATAAGAGTGGTCACCAGCTTTTCCTATAAAGTTTCAAAGGCTTCTTGATAGGAACAAGTCCATATAAAGTGCTTGTTATGATTTAAAAGTTCCTCTAAGGGTATGGAAATATTTTCATATCCATGGATGATTTTTTTATAATAACTAGTATGTTTAAGGAAAGCACAAACCTCACACTAAAACTTGGGCACTAGGAGTCAAAGAATAATGGATACCTTTGATGGGTCTACTATAAGTCCATCTTTATAGATAATGTGTCTTAGTAGGACACGAAAAGGTGTGTAGCAAATAGGCACTTCTTTAAGTTTAATGATATTTTTAATACCCAACAACACTCAAGCATGAGCCTTAGGTTATAAAAATGGTCCTTGACCAAGCCATAAACTATCCAATCTTCTAAATAAACTTGAAGAAACTTATGGATGAAATCCTTGAAGTCTTCATTATCTATCCATAAGAATATAGCTAGTGTGTTCTTTAACCCAAAAGGAATGATAGTATACACAAAGGATCCCCATTTAATGGTAAATGTAGTCTTTGATTGGTCTTTTTCAGCTATCTATACTTGATGGCATCCCGAGAAGCCATTTGTGAAGGTATATATCTCACAGCTAGCAACACCTTCAATGATTTCCTCTGTGAAAGGTGTTGGGAAGGGATCAATGACACAAGATGCATTAAGTACTTAGTAATCCATGTAAATATGGATGCATCCATATTTATTAATACTAATAACCATGGGGCTAACCCATTTAGATTCATTAATAAGGGTGATTACTCCATCATGCAACATACTATCAATTTCCTCTTTGATGTGCACTTGTAGATTAGGATTCATTATGTATGGCCTTTTTTGACTAGTTAAGCACTATCAACTAGTTTGATATGAATTTTTCCTAAGGATGGATGAACTCTTTTCATCTCAATATAGATTCTTAGAAAGACATCTTGATATTCTTTTAATAGCTTGAATATTTTTGAAATTTTAGTGTCAATCTAGTAATTACCCACAGTAGCCATCATTGGTTCTTGCTTCATGTTGATGTTATGTTGGATGGTCTGAATTGGTCCAATGTATGAGTTATCTATAATGGAACCAATATCATGAATATATTGTGTGTTGTATTCTATATAGACATCTAAATGGTTTGTCAAAGGGTCAAGTGGATTGGATGCTTCACCTTATTCTATGTGAAACACTAGCTTTTATTTTCCCAGACATATCTCTTCATGCCAATCCTAATAAAGGACTAGTTCTATCATAGAAACAACTTGTTTTGATGGTTCATTGAAGAGATGTAGAGGTTATTTAGGAACATGATGGATATTTATTATATGATCTTCAATGGGACTTGATTCACTAACAATTTATTCACATATGGCTTGGAGCATGAGGCATAAATCCATTTTTAGAGAAGAATAAGATATGGTCAATTTCATGTTCCCCTTAAAGAGATGCCAAAATTGGGTTCCCATGTGTTGTTCTTCATTAACATACCATGTCCATGCCCAGGTACATAAATTTCCATAAAATGCTTGCACTCATAAGTACTCTAGTAGGTATGACTCTTCATTTCTCCACATTTTCTCACAAGCTTCTATATGGGGATTCAGGTGCTAGTACTCCACTATAGCTTATTTCTCTAATGACTTTGTTGTCTTGATGGAATCAATGATGCAAGGTAGAGCATACTTGGTCCCACTAAAAGAGTCTCTCATGATGGGTTCACCACCATCTTGTAGTTGTACCATCTAAGAGATGAACTAAAGATCAAATACGATCATTATCAATTTGATAAAATCCCTCAAGGGTTGGACAAAGTTATGGACTTTCATTTATCCATGAAAGTGTGTAGCCTCATCGAGTCTTTCTAAAGGTGCATCTAGTATTGGTCCCCTCATGACTTATTCAATACCAAGGTTAATGAACTTGTGATGTTTATGAAACTAGTGTGGAATGGTCTCCTGACTTCCAATGGCACTACATACTCATCTAGTGAGGTCATAGTTATTATGTGCCCAACAATTACAAGTATTGCTTATAGTGTCATAGAGGGACTAAGTGTATGCCCATCAAAATATATGATCAAGAGTAGGATCATGTTTCTCATCATCTCTAGCAGTGGCATTATATATGTTTTTTATGTCTTCTTTCACATTGATAGGTTCTATTTAAGGGGGTCCCTATGTTGGATCTAAGGGAATAACAATGCAATGGTTAGTTTTATCAAAACTAAGGTACCACTTCTTGAAACTCAATTCTGCATTATTTTCATAACACCAAGGTCATCCCAATAGATTTAGGAAGTCATCTATCTTAGCTAGTTCAAGAACCTCAAAATCTACCTTGAAGGGTACTCCAAGTATATCAATCATGATATTCTTAAGGACACCAATTGGTAAATCATGAGTTTTGTTAGCCATAAACAACAAATGAGGTGATGGTTGTAGTGCTAGACTAGCCACTTTCACCAGGCATCCTTAGTGAGGATATTCACTTCTATGCCAATGTCAACTAGTATGTCCCAGATTACCCATCCATTGATGGTAGTATTTACTAGTATCTCTTTATCTTTTAGGGGGTAAGGGGGATATGAGTGTCTTACCATTGATCATGATTCAGGGGATGATCCTCAGTGTATGAAGTGACTTGAGTTGGATCATCATTTGGTGCTTGTGCATGATTATTAATACAAGTGATTAGCCATAGAATAATGTCCTCCTCTGGCATATGCTTTCATATCTCTTGAAATCCATCATGTATCACATTATAAAATTGTGTTGCTTTCTGCATATCAGCACACTGTGTTACTTCTTTGTCTTTAATGAATTAAATATCTCCTTGGATTTTTTGCACCAATGTCATTGTCTTGGAGCACATATTTATATGTTTTGGCATCAAGATACTTTATTGTTCATAGCTCTTCATGATAAATTTTCTCAGTAGGATTGGAGGTAGATTGAGACTGTCCTCCATTGTGCATGGTAATATTAACTTTTTGAATAGTTGGGGTGCTTAAACGTGCATGATAATGTGATTTATTAACTCATATCATACTGACACCATTTCCATTTTGTTCTTTAGTGATATCTACATACAAGTTAGGACACTCTTCCAATCAGTGGTCCTTTTTACAAAAAGTACATGCAGTGTAGTCCAAATAATCTCTTTGGTATTAGTCTAGGGATCCACATTTGTAACATGTCCTGGGTAGGAAATGATCACTTTAGACATCCAATTTCTAACAACATTTATGTTTAAAATGTCAATCTTACTTGAATTTCACTCAAATGCACATTTTAGGTCAAAATCACTAAAACACCCTAAATGGTTTGAACTTGATATTTACAAGTGTCAATTTAGGCCAAAGTATCCCTTAATGGGGTAATGCATTTTATGTGATTCCTAAATTTGATCAATTCATTTTGAGTCAAAATGATGATTTTGCTTTTTTGTGCTCTGGATCATTCCTTCTAATTCGTTAGTACACATCATGTAACTTTGTTATGTTGTGTTGGCAATGTCCTAAAAGGGACTATTTCAAATAATTTGGACTTATATATAGTCCAATTGAAAAACTAATATCAATAATATACCTAAATTATTCAAAATTTTATAATTTTAAATTCTCTCCAATCTAATAAATGGGCAATAGATCTAAATTATTACCATACTCTTCACATGCAACTTGCATAAAACCCCAAAATTATTCATTTTAAAAGATTATCTCACATCCAATTTAGGGAGATAAGTCTAGATTATTTGAAATATTCCTTTACATGGGAATACGGTTCCAATGCATCTAACATCATCTTCCAATTATTTTCAAGTCAAATTATAACCCAATAATATGAATTTATAGCCATTTTGATTAACTGAGGGCCAATTTCCAAAGAATTGCATAAATGTCGATTAATATTTTTTAAGGCTAATTAATCCACATCAAGATCTTGAGTGTATTTTCCATGGAAGTTGTTGAATATTTCTTTTTGGAAATTGATTTATCTTAATTGGATCACCTAATGACATCATTTCTTGGAAAGGCATCCTTAGGCCATAAATACATAAAATATTTGAATCATGGCCTCCCATACCTCATTAATGCATCCCATGTCTCATTAATGCACCTTCTTCAAAAATCATTGTGAAGGTATTTATTGATTTTAGCCTCCAAAATTGAATGGATTCTTGGTCACACATCTTGAATTTAAGATGGACGGTCATAATTCATTCTGATCAATCTCAAAAATCTATAAATAAAGAGGCCATGAACATCATTTTTAATCTCAATTATTTTAATTTTATAATTCTAAAATCTCTTCACAACTCATTTGTTTTTTTAGTATTGTATTATTCATATTTGGATTAGCTTCATTTGATAGGTAATTAGATAGTTTTAATATCATGAGCCTGGGTTTTGTGAAGTATTATTGAGACATTGGAGGAGTTTTCCACCATTATTTATGAAGACAAGGATGTTTGGTCAAGGGGAGAACATGTTTTTGAGCTGCTCTTGGGTTATGGAATCAATTTGGGAAGGTAATTAGTATTGTTTTCTTTCATTTTATTCTTCATTGTCATTAGCAACCCCTACATGAATAGTTTGGATTGATGTGTTTATCTCTCTATGCATTTTATTTGATTTCTTGGACTAATAATTGACTAATAATTTCTTGTAATCCACTCTACATTTTGGCATGCCCAATGGGACTCTTTATGGGTGTGCAACCCATAAATTTATTTGTATTCATAGTTTTAATTCTGTTTGTGTTTTCGCTTTGTCAGAGCAAAAATGGCCCATATATAATTAATAAATTTTTATTTAATTAATAAGTTTTTCTAAATTTTTGTAAGAGTATATATAAATATTTCATTGATATTATTTAAAATTTTTTTTGAAAATATATCTTTATGTTTTAGAAGTTATGACTCTTTTAGTGACTGTCACTTTTTGTTTTTTTATTTTTTAGTAAAAACAGCTAGTACAAAGTTAATAACTTTTTTGTTATTCACTATTTTGACTTGAAAATTTGAAGAGAGGTTCATCTTGGAGTATTGAAAACATATAAAAATTTCATAAATAACTGATGTATATTTTAAAATTTATGATGAAAATACTAACTGCATGTTTTTATGTTTTATGTGTTCGGTTTTCTTTGTTTTAAACTTCTAACTTGTTGTTGGCATGTTTCATAGGTTTAATATTTTTTTGGAGTGTTTTATTTTTCTAATACTTGCCTTATATGTTTTATTGAGATTTTTTTAACCAAATCTAATCTAACATGTTTCATTTTTCAGGGTTTGCCTTCGGGTCGACAAGTGTTTACTTTTCAAAGTTACTTGCCTCAAACTTAAAAGAGCTTCAAAGATAAAGGAGGTTATCTAAATTTTATGCAAGGCCTATTTGAAGAGTACCAATTCATATTTTCTTAGATCTTTTTAACCTTCTTTTGGGGTGTTTAAAAAGAATTTAATAAATCTTTCATTTGGTGCTTAACAAAAAATTTAGGGTGTTTTATTGAATAGTTTTTGTGGTTGTTTCTTCCAATTTTATAACTTAAAGCCAAGGTACTAAAGCCTATCACCAAACATTTTGTTTAGTGATTTAAAATTGAACACACTTCAAGTTTTTTCAAAAAAATTATCATTATTTTCCTATATTAGATTTGTTTGATCAAACAAGGAGTTGTGTGTGTATGCTCTCCCATCCATCCCCTTTTAGGGAAATTTTGGGATCAAAAGCGCCAACTTCATTGCAAAGTGTCTTAGTCCAAAGATTTAAAATTAAAATTTGTGAATGATATTCCCAAGATCCACATGGATTGGGTGACCTAGAAATAATCTTTAAATCTCTTTTACTTGGTCATTTATTTTTGCATCTTGGCTTGTGAGGGGGACTTCATTACCTCCCATGAGTTCTTTAGGAAAGCTTTAACCTGGTGTTTCATCTCCAAGCATCATATTCAACCTCTTTCCATGGGGGGTATATAAATTAGGATCACCCCACTGGGACTGATGGTTTGAGTATTTAAACCAACTCCTATCATTGAGGTTAAGCTTAGGATATGTGATCATGTTGGACATCGTACTACACTTAAAAAATGAGGATGTAGTGGTTATAAAAAGGGCAAGACCTTTTTAAAACAAGCCATATGATGTGGACATAATTGACATGTTTATTTTATTATATATTTATGTGAAATTATTATTCATGGGATCCATCTAGAAACATTCAAAAACTTATTAGTTTAGTTAACCCCACTTTGTCACACCTTGTCAATTTAGGGATTAAGATGATTAATTAGTTGATTTGTCTTTATCTTAGATTGCATAGTCTTGTTTTGGGTCAAAACTTGTTTGTTAACTAAAAAATCATAATGAAACAAATTATCCACAAATTTCTTGAACATGGAGGCATTACATTGTCCAAATGAAAATCATATTTTCCTTGTTCAAATTGTCATCATAAACATTGTATCATCATTGGTCTAATTGGTGAAATTATGTTACCCATTTAAGTCTAAATCATTTTCCAAATTTTATTAAGTCCCTCATTAATAATTCACATTCAAAATTGAACCTTTCTAAGTTCTAAGGGTCGATGTGTTAAATTGGGTTCACCATTTTCACATTAAACTTATTTTAACTTGGGTTCAATTTTTTATTTTTTGAATTGAAGGTTATTTTATAGACTCAAATTCAAACTTATCATCTTGGTGGACTTAAATCATCTTGTGCATCACTCGCACTTTGAGTCCTAGAACACATTTTATACTATCCCCCCTTCCTATCACCATGTGGTAGCATTGTGTTACCCGTTTGGTTTTAATTTTATACTTAGGAATTCTTGCATGTTTTCACATCATGAGTTTCTTAGTTTACATTGTCTTGTTCGTAATTTGAATGGATTTTTTCTATTTGTCTAGTAGTAATTTATTGAATTTAAACTAGCTTTTACAATATTTACGTATCTCAGAAGTCTACATATTAGTGTACTAGTGACACTCTAAGCTTTTTGAGTTATCATACCCTCTTCCAATTTATATGATTTCAACCCTACCCAAGGTTGATTAATTTCATGAACACATTATTCTAATTATGTGTGGTTATAATCAACCCTCCTTTTATAATCACTTTGGTACCTTAGTCACTTGATAATAAGAAAGATAAAATCACTACCTTATTTAAAATATTTGCACAACATTGACTCAAATTTAGTCAAACGTATAGAGCAACCCTTTCTACACATGACTCAAAGGTTCACTCATAGTGGGGCCTCTTATGACCCTAACTATGAGGATGAGAAATTTTATGATGGACAAGACAATTCCATTGTCTTTGAGGACATTCCTACAACTATAGGATCCGAAGGGGATTATACTGAATATCAAAAGAACCAAGATGAATCACTCCTTAGGTTGATAGAATATGGTGCTTGACTACCCTCAAATTTTCCTATATATTAATTACACACCTTAGTTAGATAAGGAGAACAATAATAACAAGAGCAATATTTTTCTCAAATAAATGTACCTTCTTCCTCTAACAAAGGTAAGGATATAATTATAGAATCAAAACCAACTGATCAAGATCTTGTTAACAAGATTAAGAAGATAAGTCAACAATATGCCAATCAACTTATTATGTATTTAAGAGACTCTAGTTTCTACTTCAATTCACAATGATGCTTCTAAGGAACAAGGAAATATGATTGAACCTATGCAACAAACATTTGTTGATGATGTGAAAATGATTGATCAAGGTGTCTCAAATGAACAAAAAAGGACACAAGAGGCAATGAAAAATGTTCCACTAGACATAGAACACACATTATTTAACCATCAATAACCTTTTATTACTTTACAAACACAAAGACCTAAACATTCGGTTTGAATTGAGGAGATGCCTCAAGATAATTTGGTTAGTTTGTCTCAACCAATGCAAAAATTGGTGAATAGACCAAGGACTCTCCAAAATCAAAAAAAGTGTATAGTTCAAAGCAATAAATTCCAAGGAATCAATATCCTATTTACTCTACTCTATGAACAAATCAAAACCAAGTTACAGAATGTAGGGTGTACATCCCTCACAAATCCACACAACTACAGGGGCACATTCCACCCCAACAATAACAATAAGGGCACATTCCACCCCAATAATAAAAATAGGGTCACATTTAACCCTAACAACAATAGGGTCACATTCCACCTAAATAAAAATAGTAACAGGGTCACATTCCACCCCAACAAAACTATGTTCCACTCATGAATTTCCCAAACATGCAAGAGTGATACTCCATGAAAGAGATTGTGTCACATTTGGAGACTAGGAATAGGATCAAAAAGTATAAATTCAATGAGATATGTCCATATACACTTGATTTAATCATTCTCCAAGTCCCCTTTCCACATAATTTCAAGGTAACCTAATTTGATAAATACAAAGGAAAGGGTGACCCACGTGAACACATCCAAGCATTTTTATATTATACCAAGAGGTGGCTTATAGTATTGTATTTTACTTTTATTATTTTCATGAAGTTTAGTAGGAAAAGCTTTAAATTAGCTACTTAAATTACCCAAGGGATCAATTACGGATTGGAATGACTTATCTAAAAAATTTGTCAACCATTTCTCATACAACATAGAGCATGAATTGATTGTTGTCAACTTATGTAAAGCCAAACAACGAGATGGAGAAAGTTTTGTTGAATATTTATAGAGATGGAGAGAATTAGTGGGTCACTTTCAACATAATTTACCAAAAAAATAGTTGGTGGATATATTTGCACAAAACTTACATCCTAAGGTCATGCATAATCTACGTCTAACTTGTGCTAACTCATTTAGGGAGATCATAGACAAGGGTGTATAGATTGAGAAGGATTTTATTTCCAAGGGCCTTGTTAAGATCTTTGTGCAAAGTCCAACATCAAATTATACCCCACCGTCTAGTCAAAAATTTATGCAAGATAAGCCTAAAGGATTTAACAAAAACAAGAACATGGTTGGAAATGGGGTGACTAAAACAAGGCATGTATAAATAGTGTAAGCTCTATTGGCCCCAAATGTATTATTAACTCCCCATAACCCACCATCTAACTTGTAGAGATAGCCTCCATGAAGGGCAAACCATGGTAGTTTTAGGGTCTTTAGAAAATTAAAAGAACTAATCAAAATAGTGTTTCAAAATCTCGTAACAGTTAATCTGATTGTATGGCTAGTACCAAGGCCATTTCCTCAAGATCAACTAAAATTGGATTGGTACAAACAGAGTGAATGGTGTAAATTTCATCATGTTGTTGGTCACGGTTTTTATCATTGTGTCCAATTATGAGATATTATTGAGTATCTCATTGAAAGTGGTGAAGTTGAAATTAAACTAGCCCTTAATTAGAAAACAAATCAAGATATGGGAATCGATAAAGACCCCTTTCTTTGGCATAAGTAACTACCACCAAGTAATAATCAAAACCAAGGACAGAATCAGAATCCAGATCAGAATCTTAATCAACATGAGCATAATCATTATCACAATACCCATACTAATAATGTGGGTTAAAAAAATGTGCCTTATGACTATAATAATACCATGGGATGCATTTCTACAACCCATATTGCCACTATTATTATTAAACCACGTGAACCATCTCATGTTCCTCATAGTATAGGACCCATCATTATAGGGTCAACACCCTCTATCTCTAGTAATATCATGTCAAGTTCACATAATTTTATTGCAACTCCATTCACATGGGTTACTATTTTTGGACAATGCCCTTATTTTAATTATAATGGCTCCTTACCAACTCAAAATTGCAATAATGTAACTAGACACCTGCAAGTCACCCTCCAAGGCCCTTTTCCTTCATCTTCTGATTATATTGGCTCCCCATCACCTCTAGGGTATGCAGTCATAATTAGACACTCATGAGTTACTCTCCAAGGCCCTTTGCCTACTTCTTTTATAGAACCTAATATCAATATTACACCAATGGATTAAAAGATAACTACTATCCTAACTAAATCCAAGTCATCTCATCCCAATTTTGAAAAGCCTTATAGTCTATCAAACCAATTGAAAAAAAACCCTACACATATTTCCATCTTGGATCTTTTGTAGACATTTGAAGTCCATAGAACTATTCTGAATAATATTTTGTAAAACTCCACTATTCCTGATGATATAAACCTTGAACAATTCTATAACTTGTGGGACATCTATATTCATTTTGTCAAATGATGTTTGATAAAAAAGATATGTCTACACTTAGACCTAGCCATAATAACCCACTATACATTGAAGTGATCATTGAAAACCATAAAATCAAGTGGGCTCTTATAGACAATGGTTTAGGTATGAATATCATATCTCTTAAGTTGGTACAAAGATTGGGATACACTATAAAAGGCATTCAACTAGAGGCAATACTATTGAGGCTTATGATAATGCTAAAAAAGAGTCTGTAGGTACTATTTGGTTTCCAATCATTGTTAGGTCTATTTCACATCATATATTACTTCATATTATGGATATTGAATTGCCTTATAACATACTCCTTGGTTGTCCTTGGATCCATGAAGTACAGGTCATTCCTTCCACCCTACATTAGTTCTTTAAGTTTCCCCATGAGAGGATTGAGGTTACTATTCTCGCCAATCAATAGCCTTATGAATATTGCAAACATCTTGAGGCCCAATTCACAATGATAACTATTATCCAGGTTCTAAATTTGTTGTGAAGAAGAACAATACTTTAGTTTCACATCCACCTCCATCCAATTATATCAACCTTAGTGATCTTATTCCCACTTTGATCCATTTCTCATAGCTCTTGCAAAGCAGGTTGTTATTAAAGATGTGGTAATTTCCACATCTAGTCTTAAGGATTCCTTCCATGTTACAAAGTTTCCCAAACCTCCAAAAACATTTGGTAAGCCTAAAATTTCAAAGAATCCTAATGAACCCACAATGATTTGGCAATCAAAGAAGCAACAACAAAAATCACTCATGGTTTTCATACTTTTCATTACGCCAAAGAAAGATTGAGAGGCTTTTACCGAGGTAGATTGGTTATATTCTAAAGAACTTGCTAATTATTTTCAAAATCCAAAGTATCCTATCCCTAATCTGATCATGGATGATTTTGATTATATAGGAAAAGGCCTTGACCCACAAGCACAAACAATTCTGGAACACATATCTATTGGAGTACCTAATTTGAATCATGGTCTTGGATATATACCACCTAGAGGTGACCTCATGACTTTTGGCAGTGACTCTTTTGAAGTGATTAGTAACGAGACTCATAATCGAGACATATCATCCTATTATATCCTTTCTGATGAGCTTGTTTACATGGACCTATTTGATTCAAATTCCATTTTAACCTTAACCATTAGAGCTTCCCATCCTGAAGCAAATACCCATTTTATTAGTGATTCTCCTCCTGAAGTAAAACATCATATTTTTACCATTGGAGCTTCTCATCCTAAAGCAAACTCTCATTATTCCCTATGCATTTTCCATATTAAACTCATTTATTGGGACCAACAAAATTTAGTCATATGCATCGATGAGTTTTAGAATGAAGAATCACTTGCAGAATACATGGGCCTAAGAAATGGATTACCCATTAGCGATCACAAACAAGGATTTGATTTTTAATTAGAACCTTCTTCTTACTTTAGAGAGTAGGGAAACTTTCTTAATCATAATAAAGATCAAACATCAATATCTTTAGGTGAAAATCTCTTTGAGGCACTCGTTGATCAAGGGAAAAGTAAATAAAAAGACAAGCCTTTGAGTGAAAACCTATTTCAGGCACTCTTAGGTAGGAAAATTTTCTCATCCCCTCAAGATGTAAAAGTTCCATCTAGCCCAAGTTATATAGACAATACAAGCATCTTTTTAGAATAATAATAAATATTTAATCATCTTGTTCTTGAGTTTCCAAAGGTTTTTGCTACTTCACCTTTACCTAAGATGGTGGATTCTATTTTGTCATACTATCTAAAACTTTGAGAGGAATAGTAAGAAGATGTGGCAAAATAAGATGATCACAATCATACCTTGCCTACAATTCTATAATATGGATCCACACTCCTTATGGAAAATATGATAGGAAGTGAACTTGGGAACCTATAAGGATCCCAAAATTATTTATCTTGAAGCTTCACTTACTAAAGTAAAATGTGAACAAATTATATCCCTCCTAAGGGATTATATTGACATCTTTGCATGGGCATATTCTAACATGTCGGGCTTGGACCTAGACTTGGTTGTGCATCACCTTATTATCTATCTTGATGCTAAACCAGTCAAGCATAAATTGAGGAAGATGCATCCACACATTACCTTATTGGTTAAAGCAGAACTAGAAAAGTTGTTAGGAGTAGGATTTATTAGGCCAATGGATTACTCTGAATGGATCTCCAACATAGTCCCAATAAATAAAAATACTCTGGGTATATGTATTTTTACTAATTTCAAACATATCAAAAAAGCATGCCCCAAAGATGATTTTCCTCTACCCAACATCAACATGATTATTGACTTAACTACTGGGTATGAGATGATATCCTTAATAGATGGATTTTCTAGATATAATTATATTAATATATCCCAATAATATAATTACAAGACTACATTCACCACTCCATGGGGAACATTCTATTACCAAGTCATGCCATTTGTCTTGAAAAATGTTTGAGCCACATACCAACATACCATGACTGTCATCTTCCATGATATGATGTATGATATTGTTGAGGAATATGTTGATGATATAATATCAAAATCAATAACAACAGCTAGACATCCTGACATTCTATGAAGAATCTTGAGAGGCTTTGTGAATATAAAGTTCACTTAAATCCTAAGAAATGTGTCTTTGGAATCACATTAGGGAAATTACTAGGTTTCATTGTATCACAAAAAGGGATTTACTTCGACCCTACCAAGGTCAAGGCTATTGTGGAGATGCCTCCACCAAAAAACCTTAAATAGTTGTGAAACCTACAAGGAAAGATCAAATCTATATGCAAGTTCATTTCTCAATTGGTAGATAAATGCCACCCATTTACCCACCTTTTTAAGAAAGGGGTAACTTTTTGATGGGATGAAGATTGTCAAGAATCATTTATGAAACTCAAGACATATTTGGCCAATCCACCAATCTTGAGAGTGCCAAAACCTAGAAGACCATTACTTCTTTACATATCTACAACATAGCGTGCACTAGGAGCACTTTTGGCTCAATATGATGATCAAGGTAAAGAACGTGTAGACTATTATCTAAGCCACACTCTGGTATGTTATGAACATAATTATACACCTATTGAGAAGGTATGTTTGGCTATGGTGTTTGATACTCAAAAATTGGAAATTATATGCTAAATAACAAAACTATTGTTATCGCCAAGGTGGACCCTCTCAATTTCCTCTTATCTAAAGCAAATCTTCAAGGATGCATGCCTAAATGGATTATGCTCCTAAGTGAGTTTGAAATTGAGTACCAAAATCAAAAGGCAATCAAAGGGAAAGTAATTACTAACTAGCTTGCAAAAGCTCCTATTAAAGATACTCAGCCTCTTAAATTTGACTTCCTAGATGATTCTATTATGTCAATAAAACAAACATCATAGGAATATGAATAATAGAAGCTATATTTTGATGGTCTATTTACATCTTTTAGATATGAAGATGGAATATTATTGATTACACCTTAGGGGGATCTTATTCCCAAAGCATTTCATATACAATTTCATTATACAAATAATATGGTTGAGTATGAGGCATTGAGTACAAGGCTTCACCTTTCCATACAGTGGGATATTCATAGCTTGTAGGTCTATGGTAATTCCCAATTAATCATCATTCAGAACATTGATTAGTATCAAACCAGAGATGACAAGATTTTTCCTTACAAGCAAATTGTTGATAATCTCAAAGGTTAATTTTAAATCTCTGCAGTTTAAATAAATTCCAAGAGCAAATAACAAATCGGCTGATGCAATGACAATAATTAGTTCCATGATATAGATTGAAGGTAAAGCTAAAAATTATTAGCTCTTGATTGAAAATATTCTTCAACATGTACATGTTATACTAGATTTTGAAAGGATATGTGTCATTGTTGGTCCCAATTCCCCACCTCAAGTACCCTAGTTTCAGGACTTCTATAACTACTTCCATGATCATATTTTCCCAACTGACCTATCTAATATCCAGCAAAAACTCTTCCATCATCATTTATCATGTTATACCCTCCTAAGAGACACACTTTATCATAAAATCTATAATGGAATGCTTCTTCATTGTTTATTTTCAGGAGAATCCAAGCAAGTGCTAAGGGAAGTTCATGAAGGAATGTGTGAGGCCCACACCAATGGTGTAGTCTTAGCAAAGAAGCGCCTTAGAATAGGCTATTATTGGCCAAAAATGGAGACCGATGATTGCAATTATGTAATTAAGTGTGTTCCTTGTCATCAACATGGAAATTTGATACATGTACCTTCTTTACCACTACAACCTATCACAACACCATGGTCATTCTCAACATAGGGCCTCTATCTCATGAAAAAAATAAACCCAACATCTTCATATGGCCATAAGCATATCCTAACTACAATTGAGAATTTTATTAAGTGGATTGAAGCCATTCCTATCACTTATGTTATTAGGAAGCAAATTACCAAATTCATCCATTACCATATCATCTATTCATATGGCATTCCTACCCATATTATATCCGATAATGATAGATCCTTTGTAAACCAAGATGTAAAATCTCTTTATGCAAAATTCAAGATCAAGCACAAGAAATCAACTCCATATAACCTACAAGGAAATGGACAAGCTGAGGTATCAAACAAAACCATTTTAGCTATTTTAAATAAGATTATCAATAACATTGGTTTTAATTGGCACTTGTAAGTCTTCCCTTCCCTTTGGGCTTACAGAACTAATCATCAAACCCCAACATGAGCTACTCCATACTCCCTTGTCTATGGCATAGAAGTTATTATCATGATTCAGATTGAGCTACCATCCATGTGAGTATAGATGGAAGATATTGAAGATAATGAGGCCTATAGAGTCTCAAGGTTGTAAGAATTATATCTTCTTGATGGCAAGTCTTTAGTTGCCCTAGAAAACTTGCAAGCCTATTAGAACAAACTATGGTGAAGCTAAAACAAGCACATTCTCCCTTATGAGTTTGAGATTATTGATTTGGTTTTGAAAGAGAACCAAGATAACACAAACACTAAATGGAAGAAGAAAGGTAAGTTTCAGCCTAATTAGTTAGAACAATTTGTTATCACGGTAAACTATAGATCAAGGGCATATTGACTAACTAAACTAAATGGTGAAGAAATTTTAGAGCCCATGAATATCATGCACCTTAAGAAAATTTATGCATTAATAGATTTTAACCATCATCTATGATACCCATTCCTTGGGGATAACATGTGCCAAATTTTTCTATCCTACCATTTATACTACCTAAACTGCCTTTCATGACTCTGGACAGTGAAAGCTTTTAGACTGTTCATACTCTAAACACCTTTTATCTTATCCTAGACCATCCTCTTTTTGAACCTTAGTATTTAGACCATTCTCTTTGAGAACCATACTCTTTGTTATGTCATGGGCTTGTTATAACCTGAACACTTTTATCCCTTTACCAATTATGATCTTGATTATGTCTCATCAGCATTATGAACACCTTCAATGCTAGTTTTACAAAGTAGTTCAGCCAGAGTAGTATTTTGTAGCTTATTCTATAGACAAGTGAGCAAGAACATCTGATCAAATCAAGATCTACTCATCATATGGTTCTTTAGATTAATTTCACACTGCACACTATTCTATATTACATTTCTTGCTCTTTGGTGAACATTGTTTTTGTCTTTTCAGGATCCTCACTCTCATTGATATTTGAGCATGTGTCATTGTAGCTAGCTTTAGCTATTATTAAAACTATGAGTTGGTTACCTAGTCCATTATGTATATCTATGAAGGCCATTGAATTTGTCTTAGATAGTGTATTATAACTTCTACTCTTGGAAGATCATCTCCTTGACTAGATAGTCCCACCTTGTGCATATTTTATCCCAAAAACACCAAAAACATTGTAACTACTCTCTAAAAACCAAAAACATTAGAAAATAATTCCCAAAAAAACAAAAATATTTGCTTACACTTTTATACATTCTTATCCTCATGCTCTTACTATTTTTCAATCATTTTATCCTATTAACTTTATGATGTGTAAGTCATCTTGTTCTATGCTCTTGTTATTTTATAAGATTATTTTCTCTCATCCCACCACCTTGACATTTTGAAAAACCACTATATTTTATCAAGTCTTCACTTTTATTCTACAACATTCATCATAAATTATGGTCATCATCTTTTTATTCTATCCCACTTCTTGGTAAAACTACATTTGGCCTGAAGTTCATGTTGGAACATGCATCTATGGAACTATGTAGGCAACATCCACTTGTCTTGTACATCTAAAGTTAGCTTAGCCAACCCATTCCTTTTCTTCTCTTCCCCCATTTCTTCTATCATTATTCCTCTTTAATTAAGGAACAACTATTGTGTCATTTTTATTTGTTATATTATGGTGGAAAGTAATGCCCTCTACCACACATGCATGAAGAATTGTCTTTAAACTACACTAACTTGGTTTTTGTTTGTGTGTGTATATTTGAGTTTTATTAGTGTTTTCTTGGTGTTTTGTTGTGTTTTATTGATGTTTTGTTGATATTTCACACCTCTCCTCATATTTATTCTCCTTTTTCTTTTTATTACTTCTTGTCTCACCTTGGTCTTGTGTTGCCCTGTATGTTTTTTCTTATCTCTTTTGTGTTTCAGAACATCTTGATGATTCACATGGATCTTGATTATTTATATCTTGGTCTCATGTTATTAAGTTGTTCTTGGACCTTTTTATCTATTTGATTGTTGTTAGTGTATTTTATTTTGCTTTTCTTTTTGTGTTCAATAATGTCTTTATGTTTGACATAGATCTTGATTCTTTATATCGTGATCCTATGTCATTAAGATTTTCTTGATTTTCATTTTTAAACATTGTTATTCCTCCTTAAGTCTTGATTATTCATATCTTGATTTTAAGTTAGGTTCTTTTATTTTTATCTTTTCTTTGTCTTTACTTTTTTTTTAAATGTAAATAGTTGTAACTCTATTTCTGGTCAATTTTTATCATTATCCTTAGTTATCGATATTGACATTTGAACTAGATCCACACAATTGGAATATTATGTCATTCTAGGTTATTCATACTTATGATGCCTAATTTATTTTGCTATATAAATCAATTTATTCTTAGGTTTCAAAGTCTTAACACCAACATTGCTCTGATGAACAGTTCTTAAGAACACTATGCATAATCTAGACTCATGATATGAAAATAAGACATATATGTATCATGCAGTTTATCACTTGACTCTATGCTTAGATGTGGAACTCTTTTCATACATTATGAGTCTAATCAATTATTGGTTAGTTTTCATCATCCCTCATTCCATTCTCTCCCAAACTTGGATAAATTACATTGGCCTAAAGTTCATGTTGGAGCATACATTTATAGAGCTATGTAGGCAGTGTCCACTTGTCTAGTACATCTGGAGTTAGCTTGACCACCTCCCTTATTATTTTCATCTCTTTCATCACTTTGTGCATCCTGATATGCCTGGTTCTTTGTGGCTTCCTCAAACCATTATACCATCGCATCTATGTTTACACCTACTCACTTTAATCTATGTTTTAGGTTATATTCTTGAGCTAATTTTCCCATGCTAGGGTACCACATTAGAGCCTACCATAAGAACAAATTGAATGAACTAATTCATTAAGTAATCCAATTTAGAGCTTCTTTAGAAAGAGAGTTAATTCCATTTTTTTAATGAATGATTGGACGAGGATAAAGATAGATTCCAATTCTACATGTCAATACCAACAACAATGCAAATTGCAGTAGGAGGAAAATCCATTGGTTTTATAGACCGTGAGGGTTCAAGTCCCTCTAGAGAGGAAAACCATTATTTATTCTTTATCAATGATCAAAATTATCCATAATGGGACAAAATTGTTTGATCATGATTAAATCTGCTCTATTGGGGTACTTCTTATTGTCATCTTTATGGAGATCACATTTGCCTTTTCCTATAAATCCAATATCTCTACACTTTTGTCCACAATGGCAATGTTTTAGTGTGTAACTTATCTTAGGATTGATCAATGCCATAAGTACACAACCTGCACTCTCAAATTGGGTGTTTTAAAAGTGTGTCCCTTACATTTATGAATTGAATCCTTCCCATTCCCCCTATATTTGGGGCCCATTATACCTATAATTATATTTTGATCATTGATGGTAACCACCAGTGCAAGCATTAGCTCATTTATATGTGATATATTCCATGGATTAATCTCTCATTGTCCCTCTCTTTTTGAGAGTCCATCCTTCTCTTTCATCCTCGTATGTCCTCTCGAGGGGGCATCATGGGTCATTTCCAATTTTTTCTTGACAACTCTTTTCTTTGAAAAGATGTTGCTTTTCTTGAATGTCTCTCTACACCTTCTCAAATAGGGGCAAAATGTATACATCCAATTCTTAACACCATTTGTGTTGAAATTATCAATCTTACTCGAACTACACTCAAATGCACATTTTAGGTCAAAATCACTAAAACACCCTAAATGGTTTGAATTTATTATTTACAAGTGTTGATTTAGGCCAAATTATCCATAAATGGTGCAAGAAATTTTATGTGATTCCTAACTTTGATCAATTCATTCTGAGTCAAAATGATGATTTTGCCTTTTTAAGCTCTGGATCACTCTTTTCTTCTAATTCATTAGTACATGTCATGTACCTTTTTTATGTTGTGTTGACAATGTCCTAAATGGGAATACATTCAAATGCATCTAACATTGCCTTCCATCTTTCTAAGTCAAATTATGACCTAGTAATATGACTTTATAACCATTTTGATTAATTGAAGTCCAATTTCCAAAGAATTTCACAAATGTTGATTAATCTTGTTTAAGGTTAATTAATCCAAATCAAGAGCTTAAGTGGATTTTCCATGGAAGTTTTTGAATTTTTTTTAAGAAATTAATTTCTCTTAATTGCATCACCTAATGACATCATTTCTTATAAAGGCATCCCTAGGCCATAAATACAAAAATAATCTTAATCATGGCCTCCCATGCCTCATTAATGCATCCCATGATTCATTAACTCCCCTTCTTCTAAAATCATCATGAAGACATTTATTGATTTTAACCTCCAAAATTGAATGGACTCTTGGCCACACATCTTGATCTCAATATGGATGGTCATAATTCATTCTGATTAATCTTAAAAATATATAAACAGAGAGGCCATGAACATCATTTTTAAGCTCAAGTATTGTAATGTTATAAAGCTAAAATCTCTTCACAACTCATTTGTGTTTTGATTATTGTATTATTCATATTTGGATTAGCTTTATTTGATAGGAAATCAGATAGTTTTAATATCCTGAGCCTAGGTTTTGTGCAGTATTCTTGAGACATTGGAGGATTTTACCACCATTGTAGATGAAGACAAGTATGCTTGGTCAAGTAAAGAACATGTTTTTGAGCTTCTCCTGGGTGATGTAACCAATTTAGGAAAGTAACTAGTATTGATTTCTTTCATTTTGTTCTTCATTTTCATTAGCAACCCTACATGAATAGTTCGGCTTGATGTGTTTAAGCTCTTTATGATTTTTTATTTGATTTTTGGGAATAATGATTGACTAATAATTTCTTGTAATACAGTCTACAACCACCTCCTCATCCTCATCTTCTACCTTGAACCTAGTAGCTACCATTATCCTAATTGTTAGGTACAAAAGTCTAGCATGTACCATGCACTCATGCTTCATGGATGTCACTAATCAGTCAGTATTCATTAGTGTGTTGCTTTCTACAAAAGATGGCAAGGGCATACATCATGTTCTTCATAATAGATTTCACGTGACTACTTCAGTATAACATAGATGTTCTTGCATAGGTAGTTACTTCGAGTGTGACCTTTAGATTGAAAATTAGTGATCCAAAGACCACTAAAAGTATCATGTGAATTATTTTTAGTTAATTTTCCAATCTATAATTCCATTGAAGTTATCTATGGTTCTATGAAAGTATTGATCCCTATATCAATACTTATAACTATTTCAATGTGGAGGGCAGCTTCCAAAGCTTTGTATATGTTAGTGAAAGTCTTTTGAGATAATATTCATTGGAAGGGTACTAACAAGCCTCCCATGAACCATTATGCATGATGATCAGCATTGATTTTGAAGGACAAATTTAAAAAGATCATTTTAAACCTTGCATCATATTCTCACATACTTTTAATAAGTTCTTGTTTTACGTCCTTTAGCACAGCTATGATTTGTTACTCAAATTCAAAAATGTCAAAATCTTGAAGGAATGCCATTTTAATTTGAGCATATTCAACCATAGCTTGTTGAGGGTCAAACTTTCTATACCATTTGTGCATGTGATCCAAAAGTTTAGTTGTGAATTGTGTGGCTTTACACTTAGAAGAGGTGATGCCTTGTGTCCTCCAAATAAGTTCACATTTATGGATGTACTTAGCTGCATTCTTTATGCTTTGATATTCTGATAAGTGGATCATCATTTCATAATATACCATTATCGATTAAGGTGCTTGAACTAGTGGTTATTGAGAACATTTATCCCCTATCCCTTTAGGGAGAAGTCCACTACCTCCTCCTGTGCCACCTCTCAGTCCACCTCCATCACCTCCAATCATAGAATTTGTGATATGGGGCATGATAGCTAGGTGATTAACCAAATTTGGGCATGTAATCTATCCACTTTGAAGGTCAGGTCCTCCAAGAATCCTAAACTGTACCATGAAATCCCCTTGAAGATGGAAGGAAAGTGTTAAGTTTTTATGTGTGTCAAATGGCTCAATTTCAGTACCCCTTATTGGCTCAGTCTCTAATTCCACACTATTTATATCCAAATTATGTATGTGTAATTCATCTGATTCAAGAGGATGAGTGTGCACTATGGTTAGGGAGCCTAGTTGTTTTAGACTTGGTTCTTTGGTTCCTTCCATCTAACTAGTTTCTCCTTTGTATGATATCAATGGCATAAGGCATGGTTCAAAAGTGATGGGGTCCTCTTTATGTGTTTTTGCTTCCCTATGAATCCTAATAGCACTTCTTGAGTTTTCTTGATCACTTCCCATGTCACTTACTCTTATAATCCTCTATCAAGCTTCATCATACTTCTGCTTCCACAATGCCTACTGATTAGCTACCATTGTGAACCTACAATATTTTACCAACTCTTTACTCCCCATCCAAATATCCAGCTCATGTAAAAATAGATGTAGTTCTCCATCAGCATAGTTTCAATTCCATAGTCAATAAATAACTTCTTGATTTCTAATGGAAAATGTCAAATGTAATGGCCATGCAGTTCTCTAAAGAACTAGAACTTGGATTCTTTAGGACATAAATAAATAGTTATAGTGTACTCCAAAATGTAGCTATTCAAAACTCCTCTCCATTAAATTTTGATAGCTTGTGTCCATAGAGCTTCGAGTCATATTAAATCTCTTTGTTATTCTAATGTCCAAGACTATCTTCTCCCAAGGTTTCATGATCATCCTTGAGCATACATAGATAGACAAGTGTAAAAATGAATTGGGATTTCAACAAGAAAAAGTTTCATACAATGCAATATAGAGATTTTTCTCTACCCATTGCCATGCAAAAACTCCTAGTCCAAGGTAAGGAACCACAAAATTATCTTCAACTCTGGTAATCCACTATTTTACATTCTCAAGAGTGATACACTCAAACATCTTCCATAATTATGTAACAAATTATATAGGTCCCGGTAATGGAACCAAAATGTTAGGGGATTTGTTGTTATTCTAGCTTTGGCACTAAAGTCTAGCCTAATGAGCTAGCACATTGGCCATTTCACATAAGACTATGGTCTTGTGCACTCACCTAAAGCATGCATCTAGAGACCAATTCTCGTAGGTTTTGATATGCACTAATGTTAACGTTTTCATATTCTTCCTTTTTTTATGTAATTAAATAGATATTATATAAAAGCACATATACACTACTTTGATTTAGGACTACTAAGCTCAGCCACTATGATTATGTAGATTAATGTCATTTTAGTTTAGATTTGTTACTTTAAAAAAAGGAAATATAGGTTAGATTCCATACTAAGTTCCAATAATTATGTTGGACTCAACATAACACAACCATTGATCATGAACACAAGAAGTTATATCATATTCATAGTTCATATATTAATCATAAACATCAAAAATAAGCAACCATCCATCTCTGCAATACTTTACAATAGGGGTATTTATACTTGTTTATCCCTAACCAAGTGTTTACAACAATAATAATAGGATTAATTATGCAACAAACTCTCAACAGACTAAGAGTCGTGGTGTTCAACCAACTAACCCCTCTTAAGGAACCAGGTCTTTGTGCCCCCTATATACTTGTGTTATGTTGGGTCCTTGTTTCCATGTGTTTCTTTTTTTACAGGCTAGTGTAAAACTTCTAATGAATAAGGTCTAGGTGACCCTTATGAATTGTTCCTTAACCACTCCTACTTCCCATGCACTCCCTATGTCTTCTACTATCATTCTGAGTCATTTTCTCTCAGGTTCCTCACGATTAATTCTTCTTTGACTAGGTGCTCTTGTGATGGTATGTTTGCACATTTATCCTCTCATGCCCTATAGATTTTATGCATCATGTTCCATGACATAGAATTTTTTCACTATGGTCTTTCAGTGCCATGTTGATTCTATGTCAAAATGGAAAAAACACTTAGCCAAAATTTGGGGCTAACATGATATATTTCTAAAAGGTTTGGTATAAATATAGATCTAAGATTTTTCATTATTCATCTAGCAAATATTAGGAAAGCACCTACTGAATCTCATTCAATCAATTGCACAACTGAATTCTACTACCTGTTATTCCTTATTTTTATATGAATCATAGGAACATTCATATTACAATTTTGAATCACTCAAAGAACAACCCATGAGCAATATTTATCAAGTTACAAGCTAGATCATTACATGTCCTTGCATATAACATATTACAACCTTGTATACACACAATCCAACATGTAGATGAGAACTACATATGTCAGAAGCCCTCTTCAGAGTATTGGATATGTAGGAAGCACTCAATGATAGTATGTTCCTTGAGGTTAGATCTAATTTATGAGCCCACTAACCCATTTTTAGAAAGGTACAAAGACATAAGGTTAAGAGATAGAGTTCAATCCATAAATAGTCATCTACAGCTTGTACATGTGAAAAAACATATCAATATAAAGGTGACATAAAAACCATAAAGCTCTAGGTGATCACTCTAAAATATAGTGAGTTTTCTATATTGGACAGATCTATTGACCTCAGGACACCTACATCGGCATAAGTGCCCCAAGGCTAACATAAGTGCCTAGGCCTCTAGAAAGAATATTTTTAGAATGTGACAATGGGATCCTAATCTTTTCTTGTCTATTTCTACCTATGTACTTCTTAGATCTTCCTTCACATTAACAAATAATCAAAGTGTTATCTCTTCTTCATGTTTATGTAATTAAGTTATTATTTTGAATGTACTTTCTATAGTTAGCATAACTCAACATTTTGATTTAAAATATTCATTTACCTTAGTTTTCAATTAATTGAACTACTTTAGAATAGTTTTATTCATCCTTATGTATAGTTTATTCTACCCTTTAACCTTCACCCAAACATCTATTAAAAAGTGCTAAACATTTTGTGAACCCATCATTTTTCTTTACTTGTGCAAACCCTAGTTTGAATTTAAAAAATTCTAATTTCTTATTTATGAACTATAAAAACACTTAAAAATTAGATTTGCATTTATTCCAAAAGAATCAAATTGTGGTCAATATGTATGTATATAATCAGTACTTCATTGATCAATATATTATGGTTGTCATTGCTTATTATTTTCCATGCATTTTTAAATAAATAAAATACCTAATCAAATGGTTTAAACAAATTTGTCAAATCCAATAAAGTGACTTACAACAAAATAAAAACAAAATATCTCTTTAAAACTCATTTTGAAATAATATAGAACCAGTATCTAGGCATTAACATGTGTTATCTCAACCCATTATTTGTCCATGGATTATATTGGATCCTATGGTCCACATTGTCCCTACATAAAAAGATAAGAGTGACCAACCTATCATTCCACTTATTAATATACAATAGGTTCCTCTTAATCCTAAACTCATAACCAAATTTAAAGGATATAATCTTGTTGACCAATCGATCAATTCAAATGCTAAGATTTCAATCCTTGATAATTTAAAACAATAAACTCTCTACAAGGATATGTTATATGAAGACTTGTGTGAAACCCAAGTACCAAGTGATATAGAACCGACTTAATTTATATATGTTATACAAGACCTCAAAAATAATTCAAATATCATCACTTTTGATCCAAAATATTTACCATCAAAATATATTATTAAAAAAAACTTGCCTCTATTCATACAAGTTAGTATGCATAACAAAGTAATCAAAAGAGTGTTAATCCTAATGGATCTAGCCTAAACATTTATAGCGTGTAATTATTGACAACAATGAACATTATCACCAATCTTATTCAAAAAATAGGCATGCATATCAAGGGGTTTGATCATTTATGTAACCCACCAATTATCACATTAGTTGTGACATTGGGACAAAATGGTGCCATCTATATTCCAAGTAATGTCTTGGTCATTGAATTATAACTTACTCTTGGGTAGACCTTCGATACACATAATAGAATTTGTCCCATCTACATTACATCAAAGTGTCAAATTCATACATAATGGAGCATTATGGACAATTCTTGTAGATTATGAGCCCTTCAAATTTTTTAAAATAATGCATTTTGACATAGAAGGTATTCCAAACTTGCGACCACTAAAAAAAACTATTCTACTTGAAAGTATACCAACTTATGAGATGGGTGAATTAATCAAAATAACTCATTCACATCAAGACACTCATAAGGCACTAAATAATGAGGTGCACATGGATGCACATCTATAACAAGAACCATTATCAAAGGAACCATTGAAATAAAAATAACAATAAGTTCAAACATTTGATATTTTTTTATTGGACAACTATATGGAAAATATTTAGATTATTACGATATTGATGATGATGCACCTCATTATATGACATATTAACACTTGAAAAACCTAAATTTTAATCCACTTGAACATCTTTTGCATAACATATTCACACCTATGATTCTTGGTACATATAAGTTGACTGAATGAGGATAAGATAAAAGTAATAAATGAACATGTAAATTCTTGTTATTCAATCCATCCCTCTTGGCTACAAATATTAAGTCAACTTTACAAGGTAAAAATAAAGATATATCATGTTAATAAAGTGGGATATTCACATCATACTTTATAAATCATAATAAAAAAATATGCTTTTCATATAATACTTTATATGTTACTTGACCATAAGATGATATATTTACCTCCTAGTAGATATAGATTAGGGAATAGATTCATCCATAAAGAGTGACCACCATATTGTAATTATCATAAAATCACAAGCCATAATAAAAATTGATGTGAGGCTTTACAAAACCAAATACAAAAATGAAGGATGCATATAGATCATAATAGAACAATAAAAAAGACCTCCAATTTTTTATTTTTAAAAAGAAAAAGGAACAATGCGACATACTTATAAGCACTTGTGCCATGAAGATATAATTATTACTAAAAATATTGATGGGGTCTATTGTCAACATCTCAAGTTTGATATAAATAGTTGGGATATAATTTGTAGTGTTAAACTTTTCCAAAAGTTGGGACACAATTTTAATGAATTAAAATAAACTCCACTATTACCAAAATCCCTTGGGTAGATCATACTACCCATAACATGTGTACCAAAGGTAGTTAATAGCATCATATGGGTAATGAATCTAAAACCGAACCTAACCTTTCATCTCAACTAGTATTGGTTGACCAATATGAATGCGACAATGAATACTACAACTATATGTCTCATTTTCTAATTAGACAATAAATAAATTTGTCTTATGCATGATGGATATGATGATAAATTTTTAATAATAACTACTGATACTAAATAATTAAAAATATTGAAACATTAACAATGATAAATCATAAACGATGATGGAATTTAACAAAAGAGGCAAGAGGACTACCAAAACATCATTTATATTTTCAATGGAAGGAATAATCTCCTTTATTTATAATTAAACTTCAAAAATCCAAAAAATGAAAAAAAAAAAAAAAAAAAAAAAATCAAATATTCAAGAGTTACAAAAAAATCAAATAAATTTCAAAATATAAAAATATTCATCTTTCACATATTTATTAACTCGTTGACATCTATGTTATTTTTTTATGTTAATAGATATCATATCATTTCTTTTCCAATTTTTTTTATTTCCAATTTTATTGAAAAGTTATTTTATATGACTCAAATTATAGTTCAATAATAATGATATATGTTTTTATTAGCAATCATTCATTGAACCAAAACTGTTAAATGAAATTTAGATAATATTATTTCTTTATAAATTTTAACTTTAATTCTACTAATTTAAATTAAATATTCCTTAACCAATACATTCTCAAATTTATATATAATTTTGTTTATTTATATATTCTATATAAATTGTGATTAAATTTTTACTTTACATCAACAATTCTATTTTAATGGTAAGCATAACTTAAATTTTAATAATGCACATAAAAATTTGAAAATTATTTTCTTAAAAATATAAGATTGAAAGTAAACATATTTTATATATATATATATATATATATATATATATATATATATATATATATATATAAAATAAAAGTATTTTATATTTAAATGCTTAAAATTTTGTAACAAATTTAATTATAAAACATGTAGGATTAATAAAATTTAAGGAAGTTGGTGAGCATTATGATTTTACAAAACAAATGTAGAGAATTAAAAAAATGGAATTGGAAAAACACAAATGAATTATTAAGATTATTAGTCATTTTTATGATATACTTTATATATCATGTAAAGTATAGGCTAATGTTACGTCACATTTAAAATGAAAATAAATAGTGACAATTAAAAAATATTTAGTTATATATAATTTCAAAAAAAAAGTTTTGATAGAACATATTGTAGTGACTCTCTTTGGTAATATTTTTTAATAATGTTTATGAGTATTCTTGTTGTCGGTGGGTCCAAATAATCAACTTTTTTGCAAAAAAAAAAAAAAAAAAAAAATCTTAGTTAGTACTTGTCATTTCTCTCTCTAAGGAAGTTATTTTTAACGATAAAAAGAAATAAAAACATAGTAATGGTTGTGAGCCCATACCTAATACAACAGAACCACTTATTGGAAGTGGCTTGGGTAGTCAAGAAGATAAATTAGATTACCCACCACCTCCTCCACCACTACTTATTGTTATTCTAATTGTTTAATGTTCTCTCTTATTTTGTTATTGTCTTTATGTGGCTCTAGTCTTTTGTATTTTTATGTTTTTGGTTGAAAGGTTTATTAAACTAACTTTTTAAATACTTCTTAACCTTGGTTGATGTGTTTGTCATATAGTATAATCAATCAACTCATATTTTTGTATGAATAATTTTGTAACATAATATTATATTAATATATGATATAATATTTCCAATAAAAAATTTAAAAATATATTTTTTACAAAATCTAGCATAAACAGATAACTTTCTACTAGAAATATCAACAATAATCATATGTTTATTAATTTATCTTTTAAAAAAAAGGATGGAAGCATATTTATAATCTATATATTTAAATTAAAAAGAGATAAAAATAAAAAAATAAAAAGAAGAGATAAATATGATAAAAGTAAATGAATTGATGGAACATCAAAATTCAAGATTGTTCACATAGGAAACAGGAAATAAAAGAAATTTGAAAGGAAATTTCTCGATAAAAAAGTTTGGGAAGATCAAAATTCAAGAATGTTCACATAGTAATGTTATTTTTATATATTTCAACTTAATCTATAAATATGATTATAAATTTTACATAAGTATATTTGAAGTACCAATTCACACCATTTTAGATGTGAGACCGATAAATAGAAATTGGTGAAAAAATAATAGTAAGAGAGAATATGTAAATTTTTGTCTTTTAAGAGAAGTGAAGATAGAATACTAACATTTAATTATAAAATATATTACATATAATGGCATTTGAGTTATTTATAGAAACTCTTTTGAAATTGGTTTTATATCTATCTTCTTTAAAATATATATATATTAATAAAAGACGATACGCCATACATTATAATTTGTGTGCGCGCATGTGTTTTGAAATCTCTATTTTATTTTTACTTTTATATTTATATATAAAACCATTATACTCGCATGAATTTTATGAGAAATACCTATTATATATATTATTCCTATAAGCTATTTAAGTCCCGTAGACATAAATAAAACCTAATCTTTCTATCAATAACCTAAACTATTTTTGTACTTAGTAATGGCATGCATTATATCCCTTTTCTCTTTAATAATTTCTTTTACTATATTTTGAAAATTGAGAATTGATGACTAATTAATAGTAGTATATTTATTTAATATTGTTTTTTATTTTTTTAAGGTTAAATTTATAATTTTTATGGAGGGTATAAAAATAAAGATAGGAAGCGAATTAAAAGATATAAATAATGATTTTATGGTTGTATTAAATAAATATATTTGATTTAGAGTAGTAAAGTATGTATTTAGAAATATTTGAATGAGTATTTTAAAAAATTGACGTTAACAAGAAGAGAATACTGAACAACTATACATATTTATTTTAGATCACTTTTATTTTAACATTAGCCATCATAATCTATTAAGTTTATATATTATTGTGAACCTAATATATCAATTAATACAATTTTTTTTTAAACGAAGATTTTAAAATTATAAAAAGAATTCTTAAATGCACAAAAAAAATATATCTTATTTAAATTAATAATTTATATAAATATTTGAATAATTATTTTTAAAATTATAAAAATATATGAAAAAACAAAACATACAAACATATTAAATGTTTTATAAATTATAAATATATAAATTTCTTATCATTTATAATTAAACTTTTTATTAACTTCTAAATTAATTACACTGAAACAAAATTCATATATATATATATATATAAACTAACTATTAAACATATTAGCTATTAACAGAATCACTCTTTCACTTTTTATAGGTTGGTTATATTTAGGTTGATGTGTATGCTTCTGATATGGGGCAAGTTGCTTTCTTATTGTCAGCGTTTAAAGGATCATATTTTTCATAAAAGAGGAACTCATTTTACCTTTTGACATTTGAAATTTCTAGTGACGTTGGGTGGAATGAATACAAAGAAATTATGTGGAAAAATGGTACTATGATGGTACCTTTAGAAAAGTGGTTATATAGTGGACCCATGAAATACAATAAGAGGGGAAGAAAGACAATCTGGAAAAAGGGTGGATTCATGAATTTATTATAAATAGCAATTTTTTTTAAGTTATAGTGGTGATTAATATTTTGGAATTTAAGATTATTTTATATAAATATTTGAAAACATCAAGAAGAAAAGTTTAATTAGTAATGTACATTTAGTTTATGGAGTTTTCAATTAAAGATACTTAAGTTTCCTTCTTTTCATCTTCAATTTACTTATAACTATCTATCAAAAAGTACTATTTAAATCAAATGAGAGATTAAGATAGTAACAAGTCAACCCAAGATAAGTATCTTATTATTTTATTTTATTTAATAGTTACATTATATTGGTATGTTTATGTCTTTCATGCTTAGATTATTATATGCTTGTTAGTATATTATTATCTTTGATTGTTTTATTTTTTTATTTACATCACATGGTTACTAGGTAAAGATAATCTTAATTTAGATATGATGCAGAGGATTATGAGAACAACCTCATCTTCGCATTACTGGTTCCGAATTCGATCTTTGATCTCTAAATTTGCAGGCATCTTGCTATGTCCTTGAGCTTCTCTCTTCAATAGTCTTCATCTACTCACTAGGATTGATAGCCTCATGCATGACCCTATTCTCTAAGTAGCTCTAAACCCTTTCTCTATGTCCTTAGAATCTTCTTAATCCTCACACTTATCCACTTATCTCTATTCATCCACCAATCCAACTCCTTCTAACCTCATTCACTCACTAGCTTTCATAGCTTAATAGCTCCACAAGGCTCAAATAACTCAAAACATAATTTAACCCCATGAATGCAATCTTCCATGATGGATAACCTCTTCTAGGAAAAATATACTTTCCTCAACCCATTTTAAACTTCTGGCTCATTCTCAATATCCACTTACACACCTCAAGCTCTCAACCAAGTTTAACTCCTTATAGCCCTGTCCATGCACAAATCCTAATGGTACAGAAAACATAGAAGTCATCTAATCAAATTAAGAGATATTTTGAGCACCCTTTATTTTATTATAGCTTTAACTAAAGTTACATAACCTCATTCTCTATGAAAATACCCTTTCCTTTGTACTCACCTCGCCAATTAGGCCTCGTAGTTCTTCTTTCACTTGCTCAAACTTCAAATTCATACAAGAGAGTATTGTACCAAGTCACAACCCCTTGAATCCTCTTCCTTATGGAAAAATACATATGTTTACAAATTTTAATCTTTTTTTCGTGGTTATAACCAAAGTTATTGGGGTTTCCATTTCAAAACCCCAGCTAGGCTATTGTGTAGGCCTATACATGCTGAGAGGTAACTAAATAGCCTCAATTAGATTAAAAAACCATTTCAACCCTTATAACACCTATAACACCTATACCCTACCTATATTTACCCTTTCCAACCATTATTTGATCTTAACATTCACTGTATCACTCCCCACATGTGGATATGCAAAATTTTGTGTCTAAACTGTCAAACTGAGACACCATAGAATGAAGTTTAAATCAATTATTTATCTTTGTAGTATATCTCTAGACCTCCAAACATATTCCATTCACTTTTTCAAAACATACTAATTCTACAATAATCATTAGTATTCATTTCGTGGATACAAAAGGGTCTTACCTCTCCTTTTCAACGTGATTGTCTATCTCAAGATAGGGTAGAGGCAGAGTCATGAAGTTTTATGATTGTAAGATATTTTTAACCTTTCACATTAGGATTGGGAATTAAAATTATTCCTATAAACTCAATTACAATATTCATTCCAAATTAAAGACGTTAAAGTTCTTGAGAGGAGCTAAAACACCTTAACTTCTTAGTATGTCAATTGTGACATGCACACACAAAATTCCATAGGACCAAGTTCTCTTTTCCTTTGATTTATCACTTTAATATGCAATAAATGACACCATAATGAATTTCTTGATGCATATAAAACTTTAAGAGAATCATACCATGTTTATACTTGTATTGATCATCCTCTAAAGCTATCAAAACTAGTCATTTACTTGATTGTCTCTGACATACAATAAGATTTTAGGGCTCAGAGAGTTCTTTCTTGAGATCTCTTACTTCTAACACCATAAATGACTAGCATGAGGGTTTACATAGTTTAGATACTTGTTTAGATTTAACACACAACTATTGTCATATATCAACAAATTTCCATGAAATTCAAGTTTCTTCTTTCTGATTGCAAACTCAATTTCTTTTTGAACTATCACCCTGCATTCCTTGACTAATACTTGAAACAACACCAAGAGTGCTCTATATATATCTCAAAGATCCTATTCAAGGCAACATATAACCAAGAACAATCCATAAACATACACAAACTCTTCTTTATTAATATATCTTAAAGATCCTATTTCATGGGAGACTAAACATACACAAACTCTTCTTTATTAATATATCAACAAATTTCCATGCAATTCAAGTTTCTCCTTTCTGATTGCAACCTCAATTTATTTTTGAACTATCACCCTACATTCCTTGACTAATACTTGAAACAACACCAAGAGTGCTCTATATATATCTTAAAGATCCTATTCAAGGCAACATATAACCAAGAACAATCCATATACATTTCATGGGAGACTAAACATACACAAACTCTTCTTAGAGAGTGTACATTATTCTTTTCTTTGTTCCTTCCCTGTCATCTTCAGAGCTCTCTCTCTATTTCCTCCTACTCTCCTCTCTTTATCTCACACTCTCTCCTCCTCTTTCATGCATCTCTTTCTACTTATGCTCTCATGCAACAACTCATATTTTCATGCAACATCTACGTTGGATTTGGGTAGTAACAACCAAAAATCTTCCACCACATTTTCTAATGACATGACACTTACATGTAGTCACTAAATATGACATTTTAAGACTAATTTAAAATGTACCTATCCCTTTTACATCTCATTAGAATCATATGACCCCTTAATGTTTAGGTCTTATAATTTTAAATTTTAAATTACAATTTTAGAGGGAAAACCCCCAACATGCATTCTAAACCATTGCATGGATTCTTAAGACCCCTAGGACCTCTAATGTGCCTCCTATCATGTATTAGAGTCTTCATCACTACAGTTTACTTAACTTGGCTAGATGTTCCTGCATCAAGATACCTCGTGGTTACCACCTAATCACTTTGTATTTATTTTGAATACCTTATTTTACATCTCTTGATTATAGTATAATGATACCTTGGATCTAGTTAGGCATATACTTGTTATTATTAGTATAAATTTCCCTAACAGATCCCTTAAAACCTCATTTGCATATTAATCTTGTCAATAATCTCATACCACTTTGTACCCTGACATATTGTATGTGTGTTGGATATATTATGATCTTCTACATTTTTCTATATTAACGGATTCTTATATTGTTGACCATTCTTAGCCTACATACATTTTGGTGAAATCGACGTGAATCTAACCCCACTAACATTTTAGGTCATCTTCACATTGTATTATCAATATTTTCTAGAACCCCTTGCATACCGAATTCCTCATTCTCATCACATAAAATCCACCTTCATTAAATTTCGATGAGCCTGATGTGAATATTATCCCAACATTGTGTTGGATCATTATAATGTTTTTAATACCTTCTTATCATTATCAATTTTTTAAACATGATTTTTTGATAGGGTTTGCTCACACATTAGCTAATCATACTACCATTCTCTCTAGCAGGAAGCATAATTTTTTTCATTTTTTTAAAGTCTACATATTTATTGTGTTGCATATGCCTTTCCATTGCCCTTTGGGTGAATTATGTATTTATTTAATTCCCTCATCCTTAGGCCTTACAAAATTTGTTGTAGGTATTTTCTAAGGAGAAGTGGGAAGTAATGGCACCGAAGCAAGCGTAATAAGTCATCTCAAAGGTCTTCCACAAGGTAATAACCTCAACCATGAAAGCCTCCTTGATGTTGTTTTAGAATGCATAGAGTTTGATAAAGTTTACAGCTCCTATGAGCAATTTAATCTTGTTTCCTATTTTTTTGTTCAAGTCTCCACTAAAATTACTTTGAAATATTAGGTTCACTAGACATGGTCAGTTCCCCATGGTGTTAAGCTTGAAGGAGTCTACAACTTGACCAAGGAATTTTTATTTTTTAAGTTCAATAACTTGGAGCACTATCGTGCCACTATTCCCATGGGCCCAATTTCATCTATAACAAACTTGTAGTCTTCTCTCATTAGACCCAAGACTTCATATTCTCAGAGGAAGCCAAACTGAAAATCCCAGTCTAGATAGAGTTTAATGGCCTCCCATTTCCCTTATTTAATTTTTTCCATCTATTGATTAAACCCATATGCCACCTCATACAGTTTCATAAAGTAAATTATAATGCAAAGTGGACCTAAAAACACATTTATGTGAAAGTGGATCTTGCTAAAGATCTCATGGAAACCATCGACATCTAAATCATCAATAAACATTTATTGCAAAGGGTTATTTATATTAATATTCCTAAAACCTACTTTAGGTGTGAGGCCACATACAAAAAAATATTTGAGTTCCAATTAATGGCCATGTCGTAACCAACCCCACCATTCAAAACCTATTTTGAGGTGAAGTCAAGAATATACAAACACTTTCTGATGAAATGATAAAATCATTTGTTTCACTGTGGGTATGAATTATATTACTCTCCTTATGTAGTTGTCTCCTCGATATTCACCATTCCATGTTTCTTATCTATCAACATCTCTCCTTCCCAATACATTTATTTCACTTACATAATTTACCCATAATTTAATATTTTAATGATCTCCCACTCATGTTCATTTTTTTATGCATGAATAGCTTTGAACCATCATCTATGATACCCCTTACTTGGGGACAACTTGTGCCAAAGTTTTCTATCCTACCATTTATACTACCTAAACTAGCTTTCACAACTCTAGACAGTGAAAGCTTTCAGACCGTTCGTACTCTGAACACCTTTTATCTTATCCTAGACCATCCTCTTTTTGGATGATATTCTTTGGACCATTCTCCTTGAGAACCATACTCTTTTTTATGTCATGGGCTTGTTGTAACCTGAACACTTTTATCCCTTTACCAATTATGATCTTCATTATGTCTCATCAGTATTATGAACACCTTCAATGCTAGTTCTACAAAGCAGTTCAGCCAAAATAGTATTTTGAAGCTTCTTCTATAGATAAGTGAGTAAGAACATCTTCTCAACTCAAGATCTAACTATCACATGGTTCTTCGGATTGATTTTGCACTGTACACTATTTTATATTACATTTGTTGCTCTTTGGTGAACATTGTTTCTATCTTTTTAGGATCCTCACTCTCACTTATTTGTGAACATGTGTCATTATAGCCAGCTTTAGCTATTGTTAAAACTATGAGTTGGTTACTTGGTCCATTTTTTATATCCATGAATATCATTTCATCTGGATTAGCTATTTTATTGGAACTTATACTCTTGGAAGAGCATCTCCTTGACTAGATAGTCCCACCTTATGCATATTTTATCCCAAAAACACCAAAAACATTGGAAATACTTTGCAAAAACCAAAAACATTAGAAAATAATTCCCAAAAGAATAAAAATATTTTCTTACACTTTTTTACATTATTATCCTCATGCTCTTACTATTTTTCAAGCATTTTATCCTACTAACTTTTCGTTGTGTAAGTCATCTTGTTCCATGCACTTACTATTTTGTAAGATTATTTTCTCTCGTCCCACCACCTTGTCATTTTTCCAAACCACTATCATTTATAAATTCTTCCCTTTTATTCTAAAACATTCATCATACATTATGGTCATCATCTTTTTCTCCTATCCCACTTCCTGGGAGAACTACATTTGGCCTGAAGTTCATGTTGAAACATGCATCCATGGAACTATGTAGGCAACATCCACTTGTCTTGTACATCTAGAGTCAGCTTAGCCAACCCATTTATTTTTTTCTCTTCCCCCATTTCTTCTATCATTATTCCTCTTTAATTAGGGAATAATTATTGTGTCATTTTTATTTGTTACATTGTGGTGGAAAGTAATGCTTCTACCACATGTGCATGAACAATTTTCTTTAAACCGCACTAACTTGGTTTTTGTTTGTGTGTGTTTATTTGAATTTTCTTATTGTTTTCTTGGTGTTTTATTGATGTTTTATTGATATTTCATACCTCTCCTCTTATTTCTTCTCCTTTTATCTTTTTATTACTTCTTGTCTCACCTTGGTCTTGTGTTTCCTTGTATGTTTTTGCTTATCTCTTTTGTGCTTCAGAACATCTTGATGATTCGCATGGATCTTGATTATTTATATCTTGATCTCATGTTATTAATTTGTTCTTGGACCTTTTTATTTATTTTATTTTTTTGGTTCCTTGTTTTTCTGTTTTATTTTTCTTTTATTTTTGTGTTCAATAATGTCTTGATGTTCCACATAAATCTTGATTCTTTATATCATGATCCTATGTCATTAATATTTTCTTGATTTTCATTTTTAAACATTATTATTCCTCCTTAAGTCTTGATTATTCATATCTTGATTTTAAGTTAGGTTCATTTATGTTTAGCTTTTTCTTTTTCTTTGCTTTTTTGTTTAAAATTAAATAGTTGTAACTCTGGTTCTGGTCATTATTTATCATTATCCTTAGTTATCAGTATTCACATTTGAACTAACTCCATACAATTGAAATATTATATCATTATAGGTTATTCATACTTATGATGCATAATTTATTTTTATATAGAAACCACTTTATGGTTAGGTTTAAAAATTTTAATGTCAACATCACTCCAATGAATAGTTTTTAAGAACACTATGCATAATCTAGACTCATGATATGAAAAATAGGAATCTAGGTATCATGTAGTTTAGCACTCAAATCTATGTTTAGATGTGCATATCTTCACATAAATTATGAGTTTAATCAAATTTTGGTTAGTTTTCATCATCCCTAATTCCATTCTCTCCCAAACTTAGGTGAACTACATTGGCCCGAAGTTCATGTTGAAACATGCATCCATAGAACTATGTAGGCAATGTCCACTTGTTTAGCACATCTAGAGTCAACTCAACCACTTCCCTTATTATTTTATCTCTTTCATCACTTTATGCATCCTCGTATGCCTGGTTCTTTGTAGCTTCCTCAAACCATTATACCATCGCATCTATGTTTATGCTCGCTCACTTTAATCTATGTTTTAGGTTATATTCTTGAGCTAATTTATTGCTAATTTGCCCATGCTAGGGTACCACATTAGAGCCTACCATAAGAATAAAATCCATCCTAGAGGGGAAAACCATTATTTATTCTTTATCAATGATCAAAATTAGCCCTATAGGGGAAAAATTATTTCATCATGATTAAATCTGCTCTACTAGGGCACTTCTTATTATAATTTTTATGGAGACCACAATCGCCTTTTTTTCTAAATCCAATCTCTCCACACATTTTCCCATGATGGAAATGTTTTAGTGTGTAACTTATCTTAGGATTGATCAATGCCATAAGTGTACATCTTGCACTCTCAAATTGGGTGTGTTCAAAGTGTGTCCCTTACATTTATGGATTAAATCCTTCCCATTCCCCCTATATTTGGGGCCCATTATACCTCTAATTATATTTTGATCATTGATGATAACCATGAGTGCAAGCATTAGCTCATTTATATGTGATATATTCCATGGATTAATCTCTCATTATCCCTCTCTTTTTGAGAGTCCATCCTTCTCTTTCATCCTAGTATGTCCTCTCAAGGGGGCATCATGGGTCATTTCTAATTTCTTCTTGACAACTCTTTTCTTTGAAAAGATGTTGCTTTGCCTGAATGTATCTCTACACCTTCTCAAATAGGGAAAAAATGTAGACAACCAATTCCTAACACCATTTATGTTGAAATTATCAATCTTACTTGAATTGCACTCAAATGCACATTTTAGGTCAAAATCACTAAAACACCATAAATGGTTTGAAATTGTTATCTACAAGTGTCAATTTAGGATAAAGTATCCATAAATGGGGTAATGAATTTTATGTGATTCCTAACTTTGATCAATTCATTTCAAGTCAAAATGATGATTTCACCTTTTTATGCTCCAAATCACTCTTTTCTTCTAATTCATTAGTACACGTCACATACCTTTGTTATGTTGTGTTGGTAATGTCTTAAATGGGAATACATTTCAAACACATCTAACATCATCTTCTAATTCTTCTCAATTCAAATTATGACCTAGTAATATGACTTTATAACCATTTTGATTAATTGAGGGCCAATTTCCAAAGAATTACACAAATGTTGATAAATCTTGTTTAAGGGTAATTAATCCAAATCAAGAGCTTAAGTGGATTTTCCATGGAAGTTTTTGAATATTTCTTTTTGGAAATTGATTTCTCTTAACTGCATCACGTAATGACATCATTTCTTAGAAAGGAATCCCTAGGCCATAAATGCATAAAATATCTAAATCATGGCCTCCCACACCTCATTAATGCATCGCATGCTTCATTAATTCCCCTTCTTCCAAAACCATTATGAAGTTATTTATTGATTTTAGCGTCCAAAATTGAATGTATTTTTGACCACACGTCTTGATCTCAAGATGGATGGTCATCATTCATTCTGATCAATCTCAAAAATCTATCAATAGGGAGGCCATGAACATTAATTTTAAGCTCAAGTATTATAATGTTATAATGCTAAAATCTCTTCAAAACTCATTTGTGTTTTGAGTATTATATTATTCATATTTGGATTAGCTTCATTTGATAAGCAATTAGATAGTTTTAATATCATGAGCCTAGGTTTTGTGGAGTATTCTTGAGACATTGGAGGAGTTTGCCACCATTGTTGATGAAGACAAAGATGTTTGGTCAAGCATAGAACATGTTTTTGAGTTGCTCTTGGGTGATGTAATAAATTTAGGAAGGTAACTAGTATTGATTTCTTTCATTTTTTTCTTCATTGTCATTAACAACCCACACATGAATAGTTTGGCTTGATGTATTTAGATCTCTATGCATTTTTCTTTGATTTTTTGGATTAATTATTGAATAATCATTTCTTTTAATCCAATCTACAACCACCTCCTCATCCTCATCCTCTACCTTAACCCTGATAGTCAGCATTATCTTGATTGTTGGATACAGAAGTCCGGTATGTACCATGTGCTTGTGCTTCATTGATGTCACTAATTAGTCAATAGTCATTAGTGTCATGAGTATAGGCATCACATATCTTAAAATATTTAGACACCTTTGAAATTTTTGCTCACTGTAAAATATGGCAAGGGCATACATCATGTTCTTCATGATAGATTTCACATGACTACTTCATTACAACATGAATGTTCTTGCATAGGTAGTTACTTCAGGTGTGACCTTTAGATTCACAATTAGTACTCCATAGACCACTAAGAGTATCATGTGCATTATTTGTAGTTAATTTTTAAAGCTATGATTCCATGTAAACTATCTAAGCTTCCATGAAAGCACTGATCCTTATATCGATACTTCTAACTGTTTCAATGTGGAGGGTAGCTTCCAATGCTTCATAAATAGTAGTGAAAGTCTTATGAGACAATGTTCATTGCAAGGATAGTAAAAAACCTCCTAGGAACCATTATGCATGCTAAGTATCATTGATTTTGAAGGATAACTTTGACAAGAACATTTTAAACCTTTCATCATATCTCACACACATTTAGTAAGTTCCTTCTTTATGTCCCTCAGCATGGCTATGCTTTGTTACTCAAATTTAAGAATGTCAAAGTCCTAAATGAATGCCATTTTAATTTGATCATAGTCAACCACAATTTATTGAGGGTCAAAATTTATATACCATTTGTGTGTGAGATCTAAAAGTGTAGTTGTGAACTGTGTTGCTTTACACTCAGAAGAGGTTATGCTTCATGCCCTCCAAATAAGTTCACATTGTGGAAGTGCCCAGTTGCATTATTCATGCCTCAATATTCTAATAAGTGGAGAATCATTTCATAATATACCGTTGTTAACTAAGGTGCTTGAACTAGTGGTTTTTGAGAACCTCTAGCCCCTATCCCTTGAAGGGGAAGTTCACTAACTCCTCTTATGCCACCTCCCAGTCTACCTCCATCACCTCTAATAGTAATGATCATGATATGGGGAATGGTAGCCAGGTGATTAACCAAATTTGGGCATGTACTCTATCCACTTTGAAGGCTAGGTCCTATAGACATCCTAAACTATACCATGAAATTCCCTTGAAGAGAGAAGGAAAGTTTTAAGTTTGTATGTGTGTCAAATGGATCAATTTGATTACCCCTTATTGGCTCATTCTATGATTCCACACTATTTTTATCCTAATTATGTATGTGTAATTCATCTGATTCAAGATCGTGAGTTTGCACTATGGTTATGGAGCCTAGTTGGTTTAGTCTTGGTTCTTTGGTTCCTTTCATCTAGCTAGTTTCTCCTTCATATGATATCAGTAGCATAAGGCATGGTTCAAAAGTGATGGATTCCTATTTGTGTGTTTCCCCTTGTGAATCCTAATATCACTTCTTTATTTTTCCTGATCTCTTCCCATGCCACTTACTCTTATAATCCTCTGTCAAACTTCATCATACTTCCACTTCCACAATTCCTACTAACTAGATACCATTGTGAACCTACAATATTTTAATAACTCTTCACTCCCCTTCCAAATGTGTGGCTCATGAAAAAATGGATTTAGCTCTCCATCAGCATAGTTTCAAGTCCACAGTCAATAAATAACTTCTTGATTTTAATAGAAAATGTTCAATGTAATGGTCATCCAGTTCTCTAAGGTGCTAAAAATTAGATTCTTTAGGACATGAATAAATAGTTACAGTGTACTCCATAATGTAGTTATTCAAAACTCCTCTCCACCAAATGTTGATATCTTGGGTCCATGGAGCTTCGAGTCATGTTAAAGCTCTTTATCATTCTAATGTCCAAGACTATCTTCTCCCAAGGTTTCGTGGTCATCCTTGAGTGGACAGAAATAGCCAGGTGTGAAAATGAACTAAGATTTCAATTTTTAAAAAAATCATATAATGCACTGTAGATATTTTTCTCTAACCATTATCATGTAAAAACTCCTAGTTCATGCTAAAGAACCATAAAATTATCTTCAACTCTGGAAATCCATTGTTCTACATTCTCAAGAGTGATACACTCAAACATCTTCCATGATTGTGAAACAAATTATATGGGTCCTATAAATGGAACCAAAATGTTTGGGGTTTTATTGTTATTCTAGCTTTGGCACTAAAGTCTAGCCTAATGAGCTAGTGTGTTGGATCTTTCATGCTAGACTGTGGTCTTGCATGCTCACCTAAAGTGTGTAACTAGAGACTAGTTCTCATAGGTTTTTTTATGCAATAATATTAACTTAGTCATATTCTTCCTTTCTAGGACTACTAAGCATAGATACACTACTTTGATTCTAGGACTACTAAGCTCGGCCACTATGATTATGCAGGTTAATGTTATTTTTGTTTATAGTTATTACTTTAAAAAAAGGAAAGATAGGTTAGATTCCATACTAAGTTCTAATCATTATGCTGGACTTAACATAACACAACCATTCATCATGAACACAAGAAGTTATATCATATTTTTAGTTCATATATTAATCATAAACATCAAAAATAAGCAACCATTTGTCTTTGCAGTTACTTACAATAGGGGTATTTATGATTGTTTATCCCTGACCAAATATTTACAACAATAATAATAGAATTAATTATGTAACTAACTCTCAATAGACTAAGAGTCATGGTGCTCAACCAACTAACCCCTCTTAAGGACCTGGGTCTTTATGTCCCCTATATACTTGTGTTATGTTGGATCCTTGTTGCCATGTGTTTCTCTTTTTATAGGCAGGTGTAAAACTTCTAATGAATAAGGTCTGGATGACCCTTATGAATTGTTCCTTAACCACTCCTACTTCTCATACGCTCCCCAAGTCTTCCACTATCATTATGAGTCTTATTCTCTCAGGTTCCTCATCACTAATTCTCCTTTAACTAGGTCCTCTTTTGCTAGTATTTTCACACCTTTATCCTCTTGTACCCTATAGGTTTTGTGTCACAATGCTTCTACACCCATCAAGTTCCATGTCGTAGACTTTTAGCACTATGGTCCTTCAGCACCATGCCAGTTTTGTGCCAAAATGGAAAAAGACTTAGCCAAAATTTAGGGCCAACATGAGATGTTTCCAAAAGGTTTGGTATAAATAAAAATCTAAGATTTTTCATTATTCATCTAACAAATACTAGGAAATCACCTATTTAATCTCATTCAATCAATTTCACAACTAAGTTCTACTACCTATTTTTCCTTATTTTTATATCAATCATATGAACATTCATATTACAGTTCTAAATCACTCAAAGAACAACCCATGAGAAATATTTTTCAAGTTATAAGCTAGATCATTACGTGTCCTTGCATATAAAATATTATAGCCTTGTATTCCAACACATAGAGGATAACTACATATATCAGAGGCCCTCTTTAGAGTATTGGCTATGTAAGAAGCACTTATTGATAGTATGTTCCTTGAGGTTATCTCTAATTTATGAGCCCACTAAGCCATTTTTGGAAAGGTACAAAGATATAAGGTTAAGAGCCAGGGTTTGATCCATAAATAGTCATATATAGCTTGTGCATGTGAATAAAACATATCAACATAAAGGTGACATAAAAACCATAAATCTCTAGGTGATCACTCTAAAATATAGTGAGTTTTCTATACTAGACAGATCTATTGACCTCAGGACACCTACATCGGCATAAGTGTCTCAAGGCTAACATAAGTGTCTAGGCCTCTAGAAAAGAATATTTTTAGAATGTGACAAATGGATCCTAATATTTTCTTGTCTATTTACACCTATGTACTTCTTATATCTACCTTCAAATTTTCAAATAATCAAAGTTTTATCTCTTCTTCACTTTTATGTAATTAAGTTATTATTTTGAATGTATTTTCTATAGTTAGCATAACTCAACATTTTGATTTAAAATATTCATTTACCTTAGTTTTAAATTAATTGGACTACCTTAGAATAGTTTTATTCATCCTTGTGTATAGGTTATTCTACCCTTTAACCTTCACCCAAACATCTATTAAAAAATGTTAAACATTTTGTGAACCCAACATTTTTGTCTTCTTGTGCAAATCCTAGTTTGAATTAAAAAATTTCTAATTTCTTATTTATGAACTATAAAAACACTTAAACATTATATTTGCATTAATTCCAAAAGAATAAAATTGTGCTTAATATGGATGTATATAATTAGTACTTCATTGATCAATATATCATGGTTGCCATTACTTATTATTTTTCATGCATTTTTAAATAAATAAAATACCTAATCAAATGGTTTAAACAAATTGGTCAAATCCAAGAGAGTGACTTACAACAAAATAAAAACAAAATTTATCTTTCCAACTCCTTTTGCAATAATATAGAACCAGTATCTAGGAATTAACATGTGTTATCTCAACCCATTTTTCCTCATAACTACTATTCAAATGATAGCTAGCATCATGATCCCATTATTTATCCATAGATGATATTGGATCCTATGGTCAACATTGTCCCTACATAAAAATATAAGAGTGACCGACCTATCATTCCACCTATTAATATAGAATAGGTTCCTCTTAATCCTAAACTCATAATCGAATTTAAAGGATATAATCTTGTTGACCGATCGAGCAATACACATGCTAAGATATCAATCCTCAATAATTTAAAACAATAAACTATCTGCAAGGATATTTTATATGAAGACTTGCGTGAAACCCAAGTACCAAATGATATAGAACCAACTTATTTTATAGATATTATACAAGACCTCAAAAACAATGCAAATATCATCACTTTTGATCCAAAATATTTACCATCAAAATATATTCTTAACAAAAACTTGCCTCTATTCATACAAGTTAGTATGCATAACAAAGTGATCAAAAGAGTGTCAGTCTTAATGGATCGAGCCTAAACATTTATAGCATGTAATTATTGACAATAATGAACATTATCACCAATCTTATTCAAAAATTAGATATGCATATCAAGTGGTTTGATAATTTATGTAACCCACCAATTGGCCAAATCACATTAGATGTGGCATTGGGACAAAATGGTACCAACTATATTCTAACTAATATCTTAGTCATTAAATTATAACTTACTATTGGGTAGACCTTGGATACACATAATGGAATTTGTCTCATCTACATTACATCAAAGTGTCAAATTCATACATGATGGATCATTATAGATGATGAGCCCTTCAAAAAATTTAAAATGATGCATTTTGACATGGAAAGGATTCCAAACTTGTGACCACCAAAACAATCTATTCTAATTGAAAGTATACCAACCTATGAGATGGGTGAATGAATCAAAATAACTCATTTACATCAAGATAATCATAAGGCACTAACTAATGAGGTGCACATAGACACACATCTTAACAAGAACCATTACCAAAGGAACCATTGATATAAAATAACAATAAGTTTAAACATTTGAGATTCTTTTATTGTACAACACTAGAAAAAAATATGGAAAAGCTTCAGATTATTATGATATTGATGACGATGCACCTCATTAAATGATAGATGAACACTTACAAAACCTAAATTTTAATCCACTTGAATATCTTTTACATAACATATTCACACATATGATTCCTGGTACATATAAGTTGACTGAATGAGGGTAAGGTAAAAGTAGTAAATGAACATGTAAATTCTTGTTATTCAATCCATTCCTCTTGGTTACAAACATTAATTCAGCATTACAAGGTATAAATGAGTATACATCATATTAATAAAGTGGGATATTCACATCAATCTCCACTACATACTTTATAGATCATAGTAAAAAAAGATGCTCTACATACAATAATTTATATGTTACTTGACCATAAGTTGATATATTTACCTCCTAGTAAATATAGATTAGAGAATAGACTCATCCATAAAGAGGGACCACGATATTGTAATTATCATCAAATCACAAGCCATAATAAAAATTGATGTGAGGCTTTACAAAACCAAATACAAAAATACAAAAATGAAGGATGTATATAGATCATACTAGAACAAAAATAAAGACGTCAAATTTTTTATTTTTAAAAATAAAAAGGTGCAATGGGGCATACTTATAAGCACCTATGCCATGAAGATATAACTATTACTACAAATATTGATGGGATCTATTATCAACATCTCAAGTTTGATATAAACAATTGGGATACAATTTGTAGTGTTAAACTTTTCCAATAGTTAGGATACAATTTTAATGAGTTAAAATAAACTCCACTATTACCAAAATCCCTTAAGTAGATTATACTACCCATAACATCTGGACCAAAGGTATTTAATAACATCATATGGGTAATGAATCCAAAACCAAACCTACCTTTCATCTCGGTTAGTATTGGTTGATGAATATGAATGCAATAGTGAATACTACAACTATGTGTCTCATTTTCTAGTTAGATGATAGATAAATTTGTATTATGCATGATGGATATGATTATAAACCCTTAATAAAAACTATCGATACTAAATAACTAAAAATATTGAAGCATTAATAATGATAAATCATAAATGATGATCAAATTAAAAAATAATCTCAAGAGGACTACCGAACAGTCATTTATATTTTGAATGGGAGGAATAATCTCCTTTATTTCCAATTACACTTCAAAAAGCAAAAAAAAAAATTAAATTAAAAAATCAAATATTCAAGAATTACAAAAAATCAAATAAATTCGAAAATATAAAAATATTCATCTTTCACACATTTACTAGCTCTTTGACATCTATGTTATTTTTTTATGTTAATAGATATCATATCATTTTTTTCCAATTTTTTTCATTTCCAAATTTATTAAAAAGTTATTTTATGTGACTCGAATTATGACCCAATAATAATGGTATGTGTTTTCATTATCAATCATTCATTGAACCACAACCATTAAATGAAATTTAGATAATATTATTTCCTTATAAAGTTTAATTTTAATTCTAATAATTAAAATTAAATATTCCTTAACCAATACATTCTCAAATTTATATATAATTTTGTTTATTTATATATTCTATAAATTGTGATTGAAATTTTACTTTACATCAACAATTCTATTTTAATGGTAACCACAACTTAAATTTTGATAATGCACATAAAATTTTGAAAATCATTTTCTTATAAATATAAGATTGCAAGTAAACATATTTTATATATATTAAAATTTCTACCGACGTTGGGTCGAGTGAATATATAGAAATTTTGTGGAAAATGGTACTATAATGATACTTTTAGAAAAGTGGTTGTATAGTGGAATCATGATAGGTGAAGAAAGACAATCTGCAAAAATGGTGGATTCATGAATCTATTCTAAATAGTAATTTTTTTAAAGTTATAGTTGTGATTAATATTTTAGAATTTAATATTATTTTACATAAATATTTTAAAATATCAAGAACAGAAGTTTTATTAGTAAGGTATGCTTAGTTTTTGAAGTCCTTAATTAAAGATATTTAAGTTTTCTTTTCTCCATCTTCAATTTACTTATAACCATCTATAAGAAAGTACCATTAAATCAAAAGAGAGATTAAGGTACTAACAAGTCAACTCAAGATAAGTATCTTATTTATATACTATTTCTTTTATTACTTTAGTAGTTACATTATATTGGCAATTTTATGTATTTCGTGCTTAGATTATTATATGCTTGTTAGAATATTGTTATCTTTGATTGCTTTATACTTTTATTTATACCACATGGTTAGTATGTAAAGATAATCTTAGTTTAGATATGATGTAGAGGATTATGAGAACAACCTCATCTTCACATTACTGGTTTTGAATTCGATCTTTGATCTCCAAATTTGTAGGCACCTTACTATGTCCTTGAGCTTCTCTCTTCAATAATCTTCATCTCCTCACTAGGCTTGATAGCCTCCTCATGCATGACCCTATTCTCTAAGAACCTATTAACCCTTTCTCAATGTCCTTAGACTCTTCCTAATCGTCACACTTATCCACTTATCTCTATTCATCCACCAATCCAACTCCTTCTAACCTCATTCACCCACTAGCTTTCATAGTTTAATAGCTCCTCAAGGCTCAAATAACTCAAAACATAATTTAACCCCATGAATTAAATATTCCATGATGGATAACCTATTCTAAGAAAAATATACTTTTGTCAACCCCTTTTTAACTTTTGACTCATTCTCAATATCCACTTACACACCTCAAGCTCTTAACCAAGTTCAACTCCATGTAGCCCTGCCCATGCACAAATCCTAATGGTATGGAAAACACATAAGTGATCTAAGCAAACCAAGAAACATTTTGAACACTCTTTATTTTTTATATCTTTAACTGAAGTTACATAAGCTTATTCTCTATGAAAATACCCTTTTCTTTGTACTCACCTTGCCAATTAAGCCTCCTAATCCTTCTTTCACTTACTAAGAATTCACATTCATACAAGACTATTGTACCAGGTCACAACCCATTTAATCCTCTTCCTCATGGTAAAATACATATGTTTACAAATTTTTATCATTTTTCTATGATTAGAACCAAAGTTATTAGGGTTTCCATTTCAGAACCCTAGCTAGGCTATTGTGCAGGTCTATGCAGGCCGAAAGGCAACTAAATAGCCTCAATTAGATTCAAAAACCATTTCAACCCTTATAACACTTGAAACACATCTACCCTTCCTATATTTACCATTTCCAACCATTATTTGATCTTAACATTCACTGTATCACTCACCACATGTGGATATGTAGAATTTTATGTCTAAAATATTAGATTGAGACACCATAAAATGAAGTTTAAATCAATTCTTGATATTTTTAGTATATCTCCAGACCTCCAAACATATTTCATTAACTTATTCATAACATACTAATTCTACAATAATCATTATCATTCATTTCTTGGATACAAAAGGGTCTTACCTCTCCTTTTCAATGTGACTATCTATCTCAAGACAAGGTACATGCAGAGTCATGAAGTTTTATGATTGTAATCTATTTTTAACCTTTCACATTAGGATTGGACATTAAAAGTATCCTTATAAACTCAATGAAAACATTAATTCATAATTTAAGACCTTAAATATCTTGAGAGGAGATAAAACACCTTAATTCCCTAGTATGTCAACTGTGACATGCACACACATAATTCCAAGGGATTAAGTTCTTGTTTCCTTTAATTTATCACTTTAGTATGCAACGAATGACACCATAATGAATTATTTGATATATATATATATATATATATATATATATATATATATATATATATATATATATATATATATATATATATATATATATATATATATATAACTTTAAGGTAATCATACCATGTTTATAATTGTATTGATCATCTTCTAAAGCCATCAAAACTTGTCATTTACTTGATTGTCTCAGACATACAATAAGATTTTAGGGCTAAGAGAGTTATTTCTTGAGATCTCTTACTTCTAACACCACAAATGAATATATTGAGGGTTTACATAGTTTATATACTTATTTATATTGAACACACAACTATAGTCATATATCAACAAACTTCCATGCAATTCAAGTTTATTCTTTTTTATCGTAACCTCACTTTGTTTTTAGATTGTCACCCTGCATTCTTTGACTAATACCTGAAACAACACAAAAATTACTTTATATATATAGCTTAAATATCCTATTCAAGGAAACATATAACCAATAACAATCCATATGAATTACATTGGAGAGTAAACATACACAAACAACTCTTCTTTATTAACATGCATCATCAACATTTATATATGCAGTCCATTCTTAGACTCTGCCATTCTTCTTGGAGAGTGTACATTATTATTTTCTTTGTTCCTTCCCTCTCATCTTTGGATCTCTCTCTCTCTCTCATTCATCCTAATCTCCTCTCTTTCTCTTACACACTCTATTCCTCTTTCATGCATCTCTTTCTACTTATGATCTCATGCAACAACTCTTATTTCCATGCAACATCTACATTGGATTTGGGTGTTTACAACCAAAACTCTTCCACCACCACTTCTAATGACATGACACTTATATGTAGTCATTAAATATGGAATTTTAAGACCACTTCACAACTTATCTATCCCGTTCACATCTCATTAGACTCATATGACCCCTTAATTCTTAGGTCTTATAATTTGAAATTTTAAATTACAAATTTAGAGGAAAAACCCCCAATACACATTCTAAACCATCGTATGGCTTCCTAAGACCCCTAAGACCTCTAATGTACCTCCTAGAATTTATTAAAGTCTTCATCACTATAATTTTCTTAGGTGGATAAATGCTCTTGCATCAAGATACCTTGTGCTTACCACCTAATGACTTTGTATTTATTTTGAATACCTTATTTTACATCTCTTGATTATGGTATAATGATACATTGGATCTAGTTAGGCATATACTTATTATTATTAGTATAAATTTCCCTACTAGATCCCTTACAACCTCATTCTCACATTAATCTTGTCAATAGTCTCAGACCACTTTGTACCCTAACATATTGTATGTGTGTTGGATATATTATGGTCTTCTACTTTTTTCTATATTAATGGATGCGTATATTGTTGACCATTCTTAGCCTACATTCATTTTGGTGAACTCGACATGAATGTAACCCCACTACCATTTTAGGTCATCTTCGCATTGTATTATCAATATTTTCTTATCATTATCCATTTGTCTAGTACCCCTTGCTTATCGAATTCCTCATTCTCATCACATAAAATCCACTTTCATTAAATTTCAGTGAACCTGATGTGAATAAAATCCCAACATTGTGTTGGATCATTCTCATGTTTTTAATTTACCTTATTAGCATTATCAATTTGTCAAACATGATTTTTTTCTAGGGTTTTCTCACACATTATCTAGTCATACTACCATTCTCTCTAGTAGGAAGCATAATTTTTTTCATTGTTGCATATGCCTTTCCATTACCCTTTGGGTAAATTATTTATTTATTTAATGCCCTCATCCTTAGACCTTACAAAAAAATTTGTGGGAAGTAATGGCACTAAAGTGGGCATAATAATTCATCTCAAAGGTCTTCCACGAGGTAATAACCTCAACCATGAAATCCTCCCTAATGTTGTTTTAGAATGCATAGAGTTTGATAAAGTTTACAACTCCTACGAGCAATTTACTCTTGTTTCCTATTTTTTTGGTCAAGTATCCACTAAAATTACTTTAAAATATTAGGTTCACTAGACATGGTCAATTCCCCATGGTGTTGAGCTTGAAGGAGTCTACAACTTGACCAAGGAATTTTTATTTTTTAAGTTTAATAACCCAGAACACCATCATGCCACTATTTCCCATGGGCCCAGTTTTATCTATAACATACTCATAGTCTGCTCTCATTAGACTTAAGACTTCATCTTCTTAAAGTAAGCCAAACTAAAAAATCCTAGTCTAGATAGAATTTCTTGGCCTCTCATTGCCCTTATTTAGTTTTTTCCATCTATTGATTAAACCCATAGGCCACTTCATAGGGTTTGAGAAAGAAAATTATAATTCAAAGTGGCCCTAAAAACACATTTATGTGGAATTGGATCTTGCTAAAGATCTCGAGGAAACCATTGACATCTAAATCATCAATAAACAATTATTCGTAAAGGTTTATTTATATTAATATGCCCAAAACCTACTTTAGGTGTCAATATACATACCATAAAATATTTGAGTGCCCATTAATGTCCATTTCTCGACCAACCCCACAATGCAAAACCTATTTTGAGGTGAAGTTAAGAATGCACAAACACCTTTTGATGAAATGAGAAAACCATTTGTTTCACTATGGGCATGAATTGTATTAATCTCCTTATGTAGTTGTCTCCTCGATATTCACCATTCCATGTTACTTGTCTATCGATGTCTCTCCTTCCCAATACATTTATTTCACTTACATAATTTGACCATAATTTAATATTGCAATGATCTCCCACTCATTTTAATTTTGTTTTGGTGAATGATATGAACATATTCATCTTTTGAACAATTATAATATTTAATGTTGTTAGACATACTCCTTCACTCTATATGCCATGGATTACAATTGAAAGACTCCTAATTTTTTATTATTGTATTCTCCTCAAGTCCAATATCTCTCTCTGTATCATGGAATGGCTTGTAAATTAATAACTTGAACCATTAAATTCATTGTATTTATATTATTGTCATTTATGGATTTTGGTAAACCTTGGAAAAATTTTCAAAATCATTGATTTAATCTTAACCTCACATTTTTTATCTTTTGTTCTCTTGGTATAATATGAATAAAATTTCATAACACAAATAAATACAATACTTCCAATGGCATGTTCTATGAATATATCCATAAATCAATTTATTTTATGTGTATCTCTTGTTCATGTCCATCACTTTGTGCTACTAGTTGAAGATCATTCACGTAAAATTTAGAGGGATAAACACTCTACTGCATTCTACTAATGGAAGTTTCAACAACATATGAAATGTTTCTTGAGTGCGAATGTCTCTTTCAACAACATTCAGTTAAAATTCAATTATATGATCTTGTTTCTAAATCATCAACATTTTCAATGCTTATTAGTTGTATCAAATTTTGATGATAACTTTTGGAACTCTTATATGTTTTTGCTACACATTTAGAAATATAATTGATAATTGCATGTTTTGACAAAATAGGGTGCCAATCTATGTTTTCTCTCCACTATTGTAGGATATAGCGGTTATGTGTGTTTACTTGATCATCATTTCTTTTGGGTTCATAATTTTGTATATCCTTTGTCTGTATCCATGTGGATTCAAAGGCCATTACGTAATATACCTATTAAAAACTTATTAGAAAAGTTCTTGTAATTTATGTTTTTTAAATATTATGGAAAGTTATTACATCTTATCTGCAAACCATATTTCCTCCTTTATTACATAAGCATGTACCTTCTCTACACATTGTATGTAATGCTAAATAATTGAGAAGATCTTCATTGTAATTATCAACTCCACCTCTGTAAGTTATTTTTATTAGACATGGATGTTGATTGAGATTTTGATATACGTATAATATAAATATTATATTTAATTATTTATAATGATCATTTTTTAAAATTAGGTAAAAATAATAATGTGTGTGATTGATTTCATACCTATATTTTTTCTGATGTGAATCTCCTCAAGCATTCCATGCATGTACAATTTTATCAAATTACTTATGTGACATTTTTCATTCATTTTCATTTTTACAATCTAAATTTTCCATATTTTATGTTTATTATAACCATATGAATCCATACATTTGTTTCCATTCATACCTACACCAAAAATATTTCACTTTATTTTATTTTTGTAATACTTCCTTTTGAAACATTATATTCTGAATGTGCATGTAGTATGTCACTATATGAGGATAGTCTATAGTATTTTTTCATTTCCATATTGATGTTCAATATGGATGTATCTAATCGGTAATTCATTCATCAATATTTTGGTTGTCATTGCATATTATTTTCCATGCATTTTTTAATAAATATAATAACTAATCAAATGGTTTAAACAAATTGGTGAAATCTAAGAGAGTGACTTATAAAAATAAAATTTATCTTTACAACTCCTTTTACAATAATATAGAACCGATATCCAAGCATCAATATGTGTTTTTTCAGCTATTTTTTCCTCCTAATTCATATTCAAATGGCATTTGGCATCCCAATTCCATTATTCACCCATGGATTATATTGTATCTTACAGTCCACTTTGTCCCTACACAAAAAGGTAAGTGTGCCTAACCTATCCTGCTACCTGTTAATATATAATAGGTTCCTCCTAATCCTAAACTAGTAATAAAATCTAAATTATATGATCTTGTTGACCAATTGAGCAATACATATGCTAAGATTTCAATCCTTGAGATTTTAAAATAATTAACTATCTACAAGGATATCTTATATGAATCTTTTCATAAAACCCAAGTACCAAGGGATATAGAACCAACTTGCTTTACATATATTATATAATACCTCAAAAATTATGCAAATCTCATCAATTTTTATCCAAGTGATTTACCATCAAAATATATTCTTAACCAAGACTTATATCTATTCATACAAGTTAATATGCATAACAAAATAATCAACAGAGTGCCAATCCATAATGGATCTAGCCTAAACATTTTTAGCATGTAATTCTTGAAAACAATGATAATTATCACCAATATTCTTCAAAAATTAGACATGCATATCAAGGGGTTTGATAATTTATGTAGCCCACCAATTAGCCAAATCACATTAGATGTGAAATTGGGACAAAAAATGAAAAGAAATGAAAGGTATAGCTTGGTTACACCTAATGGAATTTTTCCCATCTACATTACATCAATGTGTCAAATTCGTACATGATGGAGCATTATGGACAATTCCTATTGAAGATGATCCTTGAAATTTTTAAAAATGATACATTTCAACATGAAAAGGGTTCTAAATCTAGTACTCCCAAAATAATCTATTCCACTTGAATGTATTCCAACTTATGAGATAGGTGAATCAACCAAATAACTCATTTACCTCAAGATACTCATAAGGCACTAAATATTAAGGTGCACATGGATGCACATTCAGAAAAAGAACCATTACCAAAGGAACCAATAATATCAAAACAACAAGAAGATCAAATATTTGAGCTTCCTTTATTAGTCAATACTGGACAATAAGATGGAAAAGTTTTAGATTATTATGACAATGATGATGATGTACCTCATTATAATACATATGAACACTTACAAAACCTAAATTTTTATCCACTTGAACATGTTTTGCATAACCTATCCATACCTATGAGTCCTGGTACATATAAGTTAACTCCATCTCTAGAAGATATAGAACCAAATAAGGATGAAGGAAACATAAAATTAATAAATGAACATGTAAATGTTTTCTATTTAATCCATCCCTCATTGGCTACAAACATTAAGTAAACCTTACAAGGGACAAATGAAGATACATCATGTTAATAAAGTGGAATATTAACATGAATTAAAATTATATTAATAAAACTTAATATGAATAAATTTAAGTCAAGGTAATAAAATTAAGTTGAAAGAGATGTTTTAAAGTAAAATATAACAAAATAGAGGTAAAATGGTGCACTTGCATAATAAGTTAAAAAAATGTGTACGGGGTGCTACAAGAAACCTAGGGCATTAGCATAGTTAGTCAAGGATAGAGTTATGATAGGAGATCAAAGAAGCACAATAGAATAGGAGTAATGGGGAATGATCAGGCAATGATTAGGAGTGGCTATAGGATTATTAAGGGTTTGTGTAGTTTCCTCATGGAGTGGCTTTTAGAGTGAACCAAATTCCCTTGGGTAGGAATTTATCTCTAGGTGCTCATTCACTTGAGGGTTTAGGTCTAAGATCGAAGCTCCCCTTAAGCCAAATCATATGCTCAATGGATGAAGTTGGATATCCCTAGTGTTGGTCCCATTCTCTTACCTTTGACTATACTAATTTTGGGAATATTGTAAAGCCCTAAAAGCTAAGGGGTTAATTGGGAAGTTTGTTAGTAAATGGCCAAGTATTGGTATTGTTTAATCTTGGGTGGATGAAACTTAGGGTGGAATTACTCTAAGCTTCCTCCTTAAAGGGTTCTTTATCATCATTTTCTTGTCAAAAATAAATAATCATTAAATTTTAGATGGAAGACCCTGGATGATGGATGATTTTAAGATGTGGCTTCAATATTGGTACCCTATTTTTTATCCACTCACTACAAAGAAAGATTGTTTTCCCTATTTGGGTGCAACTCTATAGCCTCATGTTTGAATATTGGAATAAGGCTTATCTAAAAAGGATTGGATTTGCATTATGGGATTTCATCTACATTGATCCAATCATGAATGAAGGAATTTTAGCCTCTTTCACAAGAATTTGTGTGTTGATGGACCTAGAAATCCAAATTATAGATTGCATTTCTCTTTGCTCATTCGAAGGATCCTAGGAGTAGCAAGTTGATGTTGAAAAAACTATATTTAGATGTTACAAGTATCAAATGATAAAACATACCTATAGCCATTATCTTGAGAATGGGGGTCAGTAAAATTTTGTTCATAGTTGGATTTCTAAACCTGGTCCTCAATCAGAGGCTTTCATCCAAAGGAACTTAAAAATGCCCCATTCACCCAAGGTGGAATAAGAGGCCCCCTTTGCTATTCTTGGGACCAGTTTAGAAGTAAATATCACTCTAAAAGATAAATTTAAAATGAGGGTGGCCCTATCTCTAACCACTATGCTCAAATAAATTCATCTTATTTCTTTGGAGGATTAGATTCTAAAAGATTTCATTGATCTCAATCGGATCAAGAGACGGAGGAGGCTTATCTAGAAGAGGTGGTAAGGCATCAATCATTAGATATTTGCATATTTCACCTTTGGTAGGGGATATGAGTGATGATAAAAAGCTTAACTTTAAGGAATTTATTTCTCTATATAAAATGATTTCCTAATTTCTTATCCTAATTATGGTTACAATGGTAAAAGATGGAGGAAATCTAAAAAGGCCATTATAGAAGAACTTTCCAAAGGTATGAAATCAACCATTGAAAACTTTATTATTATGTATAAGAAGGGGGCGTGATTCCCCCCTCATGCACCATGAAGATCTTATCTTTTAATTTTAGGGGCTTGAATGCCCCAAAAAAATGATGCCTGGTGAGGCATCAAATGATTAAAAATGGGTTTTATTTATTTTTCTACAATAAACTAAGTTGAAAAATGAATTCGCTGAGGCTCTTATGGGGAAAGGCTAGAATTATTGGAAGGGTCTTTTTTTTTAATCTGAAGGAGCCTTAGAAGGTATTTTCATTATTTAATCTCCTTACAAATTTAGGGTATAATTTTGTAGATCGAGAGTTAATTGGATTTTACGCAAAGATTTTGTTTTTCCCTCTGATATCTTCTTATTCTTCTTTAATGTGTATAGGCCTAATTTAACTATCTACAAATCCCAATGTTGGTATGAAATTTTAGACTAACATTCTTTTCTTCAAGGGGAAAAGTGTATCATTAGAGAAGACTTTTATGCCATTTTGGATGGAACTAATAAAATAGGAGGTACTAGGAGATGTTCCCAATCTCAAAATGTATTCTCTAGTTTTGTTTCAATTGTAGGTTTTATGGAATTTCCATCATAATTTTAATTGTTCTCTTAAACTAATCAAAGGGAAGGATTTTTTAATATTATATAAAGATTGGATCGATTTCTTGTCTATCCAAGTTGTTTGGCCATTTTTTAGATCTTAGAAAGCAATAGCCTTCCTATATTAGGCTCAAACCATGTTCCGATTTAGTTGAGGATAGTGGAGGATGGGGATCCTCCTCTCTATCCTTTCATATTTGAGTTGATTTAGTTAAGGAACCCTTCCATCCATGCTCTAGTTAAATATGGTGGAACATGGCCCCATCCTTCAAAGGTTTAGACATGTTTGTGTTGAGAAAAAAAATGATTTTTATAAAATCTTGTCTCAGAGACTGGAATCAAAATTGTTTTAAAAAAATTAAATAAATTGATAGGGTGGAAGCTGAGCTAGGATGTATCAATCAGATAGTTTTGGCTCTAGGGATGTATTAAAATATCTATCATCAAGATAAATTATTATTGGTAGAGCTTTCAAAACTACACTTGAGAGAGGAGGTATACTAGAAGTATAAATAGAAAGAGTTGTGGCTCAAGGAAGGGGACAAGAACACAAAAAATTTACACAATTCCACCCAGGTGAGGAGATAAGTAAATTGTATCTTGAGCATAAAATCTAGGGATAATGTGGTATTGGAGACTAATTTTTCTATAAAAAAAAAGAGGCTATGGATTTTTTCTAAGAATTAATTTGTAAATCAGAGGATTCCCCCTTGGGGGATCAAGATGATAGTCTTAAGTTCATCTCGGAACTTGTGACTACTTAGCATAATGAAAAATTGATGGTGCCTTTCTCCTTAGAATAAATCAGGTTGGTGGTTTTTTCAATGGGTGGGGATAAATCCCCAGGGACTAATGGGTTTCTAGTTTATTTTTCTTAGAGATTCTAGGATATTGTGGGAGAGGAAGTGGTCAGTTTGGTAAATGAGTCTAAGTTGAAATAGAAAGTGACTCTAGAAATCAATTACACCTTCATCTCCTTGGTGAATAAAGGAGAGTCTCAGTGATCTTTTAGTGATTATCAGCCTATCTCCCTCTACAAAACTATTTATAAAATCATATCTAAAGCCATCTCTTTTTGAATCAAACCAATATTGGATCTCCTAATTTCAAAAGAATAAGGGGGATTTATGTCATGTTGGGTAGATAGATTTAAGAAGGAATAAGTATCACTCATGAAATTATACATTCCTTTTTAAGTAATCACAATGTTGGACTAATTTTGAAGTTGTATATAAGTAAAGTGTATGACCATGTAAACTAGAGGTTTCTAATCAAAGTTTTGGTTAATTTTGTTTTTGACATCAGATGGTGCAATTGGGTGTTTAGCTGTATAGCATGAGGTTTTCAATTTTGGTGAATGGGAACCTATGGCTTATTTGAATCATCCAAAGGGCTATGCCAACAGGAACCTTTATCCCCCTTCCTCTTAATTTAAATGGCATAAGCCCTAGTTTGGATAATTTTGGTGTCCATGAATGAAAATAGGTTGTTTGATCTTAAAGCCACTAATGGTCTAGATTGTTTCACTCATCAGTAGTTTCCAAATGATACAATATTTATCTAATTTAGTTCTAAAAGCTCACTCTTATAAACATATTTTGCTTAATTATGAGGCTACCTTTGGGTATATGCTCAATGATACCAAGTCTAAGGTATACTTTCTGAATGCTAATATTCACTCTCAAAGGAGTATTACAAACATCCTCAATTTCAAAATTGGTTCATTATTGACAAAATATTTTGGATTCCCCTTGTTTGGGGTTGTTAGTAAAGCATGGATTTAGGACTCATCTATCAAGTCCTTTTGAGCTGGACTAGAGGCTTAGAAATGAAAGCGGATATCATTTGTTGGAATAATTATGGTCATCAAATCAATTCTCAATGCCCTCCCAATATACATCATGCTAGACCTAACTCCTCTAGCCTATGTGATCAAGGATATTAATCATATCATGAAGGACTTCCTTTGGCAAGGCTCAATAGAGAAAATATAGTTTCATTGATGACATGGAATAATATTTACCTCCCTCAAGTTGGTGGAGGGGTTTGGATCAATAATTTATCTTCTCATAATCTTGATTTGGGGGTTATGTTGGTTTGGGGTATGATCACTCAACCTCAGGCTCTTTGGAATAAACTACTACAATATAAGTACTTTGGGGAGAATGAGAAGATCAACATTCTTTCCATTCATAACCCTCTCAAGGGCTTGCATGTGTGGAACTTAATTCTCAAGTGTCGACATATTATCAAATATCATGTCTCTTGGATTATCAATAATGGGTAAAAAACAAATTTCTAGGAGGATTCTTGGAATGGGCACAACTCGATCAAGAGGTGTAGGGCCTAGTGGAAGAAAAGTTTTTTTTGACTTACATATGGGGATGTAGGGTATGTGACTATTTGAAACCCTACCTCTAAGATAGAATGATTAAATAAAAGTGAAATATCTTGAAGGATGTCCCACTCATGAACTCTCAAAAAGAGGTTCTAGAAGGCATCTTGTTAAACTAGAAGGTATTTATTAACTCTAAATATGATGCCATTAAAAGGATCAGAGCTAAGTCTGGGAATTTTTTGGTCAAATTGGGTTATAAAATGATTGATTGCAATGAATACTCTTTTTTTGGGCCAATATTAAATTCTATAATAGTGTTATCTCACCTAGGGTAGGTGTGTTTACTTGGTTGGCCACATAAAGTAAGATTCTCAATTCAAACCAATTGTGAAAAATTGGCATTGAAGGACCTTCTCACTACTTCCTCTATTTCTCAACTGAGGAGGATGCCAACCATATTATTTTTTATTAACACTTCACATTGCAATGATGGAATTGGTTATGTGCTAATTTGGGCCTAAGATGGGCCCATATGAGTTCCCTTCTATTGAATTTGTCTTCTTGGCCAATTAGGCCTACAAATGCCACCTTTTCTAATCTATGGGTGGTGAGCCTTGCTATATTGATTTAGACCCATGGAAAAAATAAAATCAAAGAAAATTTGAGGATAAAACTAACTAATTGGAAGATGTCAATCACATAGCATAAGTATCTTTATCTGAAGTGGGATCTACCTCTAGTAAAAGGTGTCCTAACTAGTTGGGACATGCATATCCATGCCAATGGGCCACTTCTAAAGTATCCCCCGATTAATGGGACTAGAATTTATGGTAAAATGTCTATGAGGAAGGTGCATTCAGTTTGGATCCTTCCTCCGTTGGGATTATTCAATATCAATTTTGATGGGGCTATGAGGGGGACTCTTAGTGCCTCTGGGGTAGGGTGTGTCATCAAATATTGTGCAGGGTCCCTCATTCAAGTTATTTCTCTCAAATTGGTCGATGGGACTGACAATGAAGCTAAAGCTCAATCCCTTACCTTTGAGGTGTAATTGGTTGACCAAAGTGGCATTGAGAATGTTAACTTTTAAAGGTGTTTCAATGGTTTTTATTTAGGCCCTATAGAATAGTAGGGTATGTGCTTGACACATTGAGAATATCCTTGGTCATGTTTGGGATACCCTAAACTCTTTTTCTTCCAAGGAGGCTTCTCATTATTATAGATAGGCTAATTCAATTTTTTATTTCTTGGCCAACCAAGGCATCTCATAGGCTAAGGAGATAATAATTGACAATTCATGGGAAGCTTGGTTGGAGGCCCCCTATCTCTCTCATGATATTTAATCCTCTTTCAATAGTATGGTTTGAATGATTGAGGTTTTGGAGGTGGTTGTGATTTAATAATTTCTTGGCACACTTTCCTTTCATGTCTATCCTACTACATGCACTGATTAATTGGCTTTGAGTGGTTTTAATGATCTACACTCCCTATGCGAATTACTTTCACATCTATTCGCATTATTGGCATCATGTATTGTGCAGAGGTTAACATACCACCATTCCTAAAAATGGGGACCCTTATTTCAAATTATGTAAATTTATGCTTTAAATTGAAAATTTTGATCAAAGTACCATTAGAGTGTTTACACATTATCTTTATTTGAAGATCATCTACACCATGGTTGGATTGGCATATTTACACATGATTTTGGTTTAATTTTTTCTAAATATGCTAATAATGGATCTTTATGTTTCAAGTTACAAGATTAATGGAGTCCACCTAAAATGGATAATGTTTAGGGTTTCATATTTTAAATATCCATGATTTTATATTTTAATGTTAATTTTATTGGAAATATTATCATTCATGTCAAAGGTCTAGAATTATTGGTGATAAAGGCCCCATTGCATTTAATGGTGTTTTTAATATTCATATCTTGGCTAATGTGTGTTAATATTTATTTAATATTAATGAATATATTTTTGGTTTCATATAAGTCAAAATAAGGCCCATGGAGAAGTTAAAGAGTCACAAGGTAAAAGACGAAAGAGGAATGGGACGCATTTTTTCATGAAAAGTCACCTTGAGCAATTCCAAGAGTCACCATGTGAAGACAAAAGAGGTATGGCACATTTTTCCATGAAGAGACACTTTGAGGAATATGAAAAGTCACAAAGATAAAGACAAAAAAGGAAAGGACACTTTCACTTATGAAGGGTCACCATATGACTTTTCAAATGCAAGGATACGAAGGGTCATGCAAATTTGGTGCCATTTTCCATGAGGATTGAAGGGTCACAAAGGGTGAAGGCCAAGGTAATTTGAAAAGCTATAAATAAAGGCTTGAGAATTCATTTGTAATATGCAAGAGAGTGCATGGTTTGTATTTGTTTTCGAAGAGAGAAAAGTAGGAGATATTTTAGAGTTCTATCATTTGTTGAGTAAGCAACATTGAGAGATAGTTGTGTTTTATACATAAGAGAGGTTAGTGCTCATGTGGGTTGGTGCTCATGAATTTTTTAAGGGTTTGGTGCTCCTATGTGTTAGTGCTCATAAATAGTTATTATGTTTTTTCTCGGCAAAGGGGTTGGTGCTCCTACAAGTTGGTGCTTGCAAATTTTATATTTTGAGTTGGTGCTCATTCATATACTTTAGATTATTCTCTGTGGTTTTTCCCACCTTGGGTTTCCACGTAAAAATATGGTGTCTCTCTCTCTCTTGTGTGGTGCAAATTATTATTTTAGTTTTATTGCATATCTTGAATTTATGATTGAGTGGTTAAAGAAAAGAAATTAGATTAAATAAAAGATATATAATATACTGATTCACCCCCCCTCTTAGTATATTTCATGCTTACCAATTGGTATCAGAGCAGGTTCCTTTTGAAAAAGTTCTACAGCTTGAAGGAAGATCGGGAAAGCATGATGGTTGGATCACATTTAGGATTTTCTACAAATAAGGCACCTTTATTTGATGGGATGAATTATGTTTTTTGGAGCATAAGGATGAAGACTTATTTGATGCCCCTTGGATTTGACATATGGCAAGCAATGGTGGAGGAATATGAAGAGCCACAGACACTTGTAACTACTCCAGCAAAAAGAAGGCAAGTGAAAATAATGCTAAAGTTGTAAATGCTATTTTATGTGGTTTATGTGAAGTAGAATTTGTTAAAGTTATGCAATGTAAATCTACTCATGAAACTTGGGTAAAAATTTAGAATATTTACAAAGGTGATGGAAAGGTTCAGCAATCTAAGCTTCAGACTTTTAGAAGACAATTTGAGAGTTTGAAGATGGAAGAAGAAGAAAATATAGCAAGTTATCTCTTGTGGGTTGATCAAATACTCAATCAGATTCAAGGTCTTGGAAAAAATTTAAAAGAACTGACTATGGTTCAAAAGGTTTTGAGATCTCTACCATTGAGATATGATGTAAAAGTTTTATCAATTGAAGAGATGAAGAATTTAGCCAAGCTAAAGATGGATGAGCTTCATGATATTCTTATGGCATATGAGATGCAGACTAAACAAGATAAACCTTCAAAGAGAGAAGCAGATTTCAAGACACCAAATAAAGAGAAGGCTAAAATTCAAGAATCAAGTGACAATTGTAGTGATGATGAAGATGACAATGGAGCTCTATTCATTCGTAAGCCAAAAAAGGGCACAGGTAAATATAAAGAAAATTACCTTTTAAATGTTTTAATTGTAAAAAGATTGGATATTTTGTAGCTAAATACCTAAATAAGGGTAATGATGACAATGAAGAAGAAAAGTCTATATACACAATAAGAATTTCAAAGGCAAATTCAAGAAGGGATTCAAGAAGAAGAGTTTATATTCTAAATATCCTAGCTCAGTCGAAGATAGTGGAGTCAGTGACTTAGAAGAAGAAGAGATTCTATTCATGGCCAAACATGAAGAAGCCTCCACAAGTAAAAGTGCAGATAATCAAGAAGAAGAATAGGATGAAGCTAAAGTGAATTTGGAAGGAGAACTCATTTGTGCCTTAGAAGAGTTGAAAGCTTTTGAAAAGAAGAATCAAGGATTAAATCTCCAGATTGAGAAAAATGAAAAGGAGTCAAAGGAAATAATTGAAGATATACAAGCACACTTTTAAGAAGACAAGAAGAATGAAGAAGATCTAATAGCACAGTTGAAAATAGTAAGTAAATAATGTGAAAGGTATGTTATTGAAATTACTTCTTTAAAATTAGATATTGAGAAAACAAATAAAGAAATCAAGATAGAGCAGCCAATGATTTAAAATTTGAGAATAACACTAATATGTTGAATAAGATATTAGAAAATTAAAGATCAATGTCAAATATGACAGGTATTGAATTTGAAAAAGAGAAGGAGGAGGTCACTACTTTCATAGACAAGGAAAAAAGAAAGAGCTATGCTGAAGCTCTTACAAAAAAAGAAATAAAAATGGAAGAAGTTAAGAATACAAAGGACATCTCAAACAAAGAAGGCTGGAGGGAACATAGCTACAAAAGGCAATCAGGTCAGAGATACATAAACAGGTCCTATTTTTATGGTTACTATTTTTATTGTAATAGATATGGTCATAGTAAATTAGAATGTCAAAAAAGAGCTAACAGTTTCAGAAATAAAGAGAAGGAAAGTCATGCAGAATCAAGCAGAAGCCAAAACTCTTTTTCTACTCTATCAGGCTTTCATGAAGATGCAATAATATGTTACAAGTGTAACAACTTTAGACACATAGCCTGGTAATGTATAAGTGTGTTTGATTTAGTCAAGAAGGACCATAGTTTCAAGGCTCCATTCATTAAGAAGAAAGTCAAGATAGGTTCTTGGCAAAAGAAATAACCTAAAAAATCTATGTTGGTGCAGACAACTTTGCATGCAAGAAATGAATAAAATCCATGGTTCATTGATAGTGGATGTTTGAGGCACATGACAGGAGACAATATCAATTTCATAACCTTGAATAAGATCAATGGTGGCACAGTAAAATTTGGAGACAATACTACTACCAGAATTGTTGGAAAAGGTACACTAAGTTTGGATAATGGTCGAACTAAAATTGAAATTTTTTTATATGTAGAAGGTCTTAATCATAATATTTTGAGTGTAAGTCAAATTTGTGATTAAGGGTACACACTAAAGTTTTATGCAACAGGTTGTGAAATTAGAAGAAAAGATTCAGATGTATTGGTTATAGATGCTCAGAGAACATGCAATAACTTGTATATGCTATTAGACATCAAAGGTCAAAGATGTTGTTTGGGTCAGATTGAAGAAAGTTGGCTATGGAACAGGAGAATGGGGCACATAAATTTTAATAATCTTGTCAACATAAGCAAAAAAGAAGCAATCAAAAATCTTTCAAAGATTACAAAGCCATCTGACACACTTTGTGAACCTTGTCAACATGGGAAGTAGGCTAGAAGGTGGTTCAAAACAAAAGAGTACTCAACCACTCAGATGCTAGAGCTTGCTCACACTGACCTATGTGGACCTATGAGAACTCAAAGTATTCAAGGTGAAAAATATTTCATGTTGTTTATTAATGATTTTTCACGTATGACTTGGGTAATGTTTTTAAAGAAAAAGCAAAAGCTTTTAGACATTTCAAAGCGTTAGTTGAGAATGAAACCAATTTAAAGATTAAGTGTCTAAGATCAGATCAAGGAGAATAATTCATGTCAGATCAATTTATTGAGTTCTGTGAAGATCATGGAATAAAGAGGCATTATTCATAGTTGAACATAAAAATAGAATAGTTCATGAGATGGTGAGGACAATGATAAATGAATCCAAGATAGCATATAAATATTGGAGAGAAGCAGTTACTACAGCAGTGCATATTCATAATAGATCATTATTGAAATTCAATAGTGACAAGACTCCTTAGGAGCTATGGAAGACAAACCAGCAACAATTGATTATTTTAGAGTTTTCGGCAGTAGATGCTTCATAAAGAGAATCGATGAAAAACATGGTAAGTTTTAATCTAGAGAAGATGAAGGTATATTTCTTGGTTATTCTTGTAAAATTAAAGCTTATAAATTTTATAACAAAAGAACCAAGAAAATTTTTGAAAGTGCAAGTGTTAGGATAGAAGACAATGGAACACAAAGAATTAGTGATCTAGTAGACATTCCTGAAACAATTGAAGAGGAAGGTTTTGAAGAATCATATGAAGATGAGGAGAAGGAGAAAAAGGGTACCAAAACTCCATCCAAATATGTTCAGAGAAATCATAATGAAAGTGACATCATCAGGAACATAAATGAAGGAATTCATATCAGAAGAATGATGGTAAGTGAATCTAAGCAAGTTAATTTCTCTTTGTTATTTAAAATTCAGCCTAGAACTTTTTCAGAAGCTAGACATGATAAGCATTGGATTAAGGCTATGGATGAAGAATTAAATAAAATAGAAAAAAATGATACTTGGGAATTAGTGCCTAGACCAAAAGATAATAATGTGATAGAAAAAAATGGATTTATAGAAATAAGTTGAATGAAAATAGAGAAGTGACCAGAAATAAATCAAGATTAGTATGTAAAGGATATGCTTAGATTGAGGGAATAGATTTTGAAGAAACTTTTGCACCAGTGGCAAGGTTAAAGGCTATTAGAATGTTTCTTGCATATGCAGTGTTTAAAAATTCCAAAGTGTTTCAGATGGATGTCAAATATGCCTTCCTGAATGGGAATCTTACATAAAATGTCTACATTGAGTAGCTTGAGGGATTTATTCTCTCAAATATTAGTAACCATCTATGCAAATTGAAAAAAGCATTGTATGGATTGAAACAAGCTCCCATAGCTTGGTATGCAGGACTTGATAAGTACCTACAAGATCAAGGTTTCAAGAGAGGATTTGCTGATAGTAATCTCTACATCAAAATAGAAGGTAAGCATCAATCGATTGTTGTGGTATATGTTGATGATATCATTTTTGGAGGAAATATTGAAAAAATGACAAAAGAATTTTCTGATAGAATGCAAAAAGAATTTGAGATGTCTATGCTTGGAGAATTGTCATTTTTCTTAGGATTGCAAATATTTCAGTCAAATAAAGGAATTTTCATATCTCAAAGTAAATATGCCAAGAAAATGTTGAAGAAATTTGGTTTTGAGGATTGTGCACCAGTTGGCACACTAATGTCTACAAGAAATAAGGTGAGCAAGGATGAAGATTCACCTGTTACAAATCAATATTTATATAGATCTATGATTGGTAGTCTTTTATATTTGATAATATCAAGGCTAGACATCATGCATGTAGTAGGTATGGTTGCAAGATATCAGTCATCTCCAAAAGATAGTCATGTTCAGTTGGTGAAGAGAATACTCAAATATATCAAGGGGACATTGGATTATGGATTATGGTATTCCATAGGTAGAGATTTCACTTTGGTTGCTTATACAGATTCAGATTGGGTAGGGTGTTTGGATGATAAAAAAAGTATAAGTGGATGAGCTTTCTTCCTTGGTGATAGCTTAGTATCATGTCTAAGCAAGAAGCAAAATTTAGTATCACTTTCTACAGTTGAAGCAAAATATATTTTAGTAGTATTGTGTTGTACTCAAGTGCTCTGGACAAAGCAAACTTTGGAAGCTATCAAGGTAAAGTATGATGAACTTATTTCATTTTTTTATGATAACACAAGTGCTATAAATATTTCAAAGAATCTAGTGATGCATTCAAGAACAAAACATATTCCCATTAGATATCACTTCTTGAGAGAGTAGGTTGCAAATCAACAAGTTAAGATGGAATATATCAGTACTACAGAGTAGATTGTAGATATTTTCACACAGGCACTACCAAAAGACACATTTGAGTATCTACGAGAGAAGTTGGGAGTAATTTCTTTTACTTCTTGCCATTGAGTTTCAGCATCAGTTGAGGGGGAGCTAAGTATTAGCTCCAGGTAAGCCCTTTGCCATTGATGTTAAAGGGGGAGAATAAAAGCTACAAGAATAGGTACAAGGAATAGATACATATTTCTTTAGTAAGGGGGAGTTATCGTATATTTTTTAGATGGCAATATGTGTAAGTTTCAGGATGTGGCAGTTTTAGTTTAAGGTTTCCATCAATGACAAAGGGGGAGATTGTTGGAAATATTGTCATTCATGTCAAAGGTCTAGCATTATTGACGATAAAGGCCCCATTGCATTTAATGGTGTTTTTAATATTCATATCTTGGCTAACGTGTGTTAATATTTATTTAATATTAATGAATATATTTTTGGTTGTATATAAGTCAAAAGAAGGCCCATGGAGAAGTCAAAGAGTCACAGGGTAAAAGATGAAAGAGGAATGAGACGCATTTTCTTATGAAGAGTCACCTTGAGGAATTTCAAGAGTCACCATGTAAAGACAAAAGAGGTATGGCACATTTTTCCATGAAGGGACACTTTGAGGAATACAAAAAGTCACCAAGATAAAAACAAAAGAGGAAATGATGCTTTTGCTTATGAAGGGTCACCATATGGCTTTTCAAATGCAAGGATACAAAGGGTCATGCAAGTTTGGCACCATTTTCCATGAGTATTGAAGGGTCACAAAGGGTGAAGGCCAAAGTTCATTTTAAAAACTATAAATAAAGGCTTGAGAAGCCATTTTTAATATGCAAGAGAGTGCATGGTTTGTATTTTTTTTCAAAGAGAGAAAAATAAGAGATATTGTAGAGTTATATCATTTATTGAGTAAGCAACATTGAGAGATAGTTGTGTTTTATACACAAGAGGGGTTGGTTCTCATGTGGGTTGGTGCTCACAAATTTTGTAAGGGGTTGGTGCTCATAAATAGTTGTTGTGTTGGTGCTTGTGAACTTTGTATTTTGAGTTGGTGCTTATTCATATACTTGAGATTGTTCTCCATGGTTTTTCCCACTTTGGGTTTCCACGTAAAAATCTGGTATCTCTCTCTCTCTCTCTCATCTCTCTCTCTCTCTCTCTCTCTCTCTCTCTCTCTCTCTCTCTCTCTCTCTCTCTCTCTCTCTCTCTCTCTCTCTCTCTCTCTCTCTCTCTCTCTCTCTCTCTCTCTCTCTCTCTCTCTCTCTCTCTCTCTCTCTCGTGTGGTGCAAATTATTATTTCAATTTTATTGCATATCTTGAATGTATGATTGAGTGGTTAAAGAAAATAAATCAGATTAAATAAAAGATATATAATATACTGATTCACCCCCCTCGTAGTATATTTTGTGCTTAACAAATTTGGCCTTCTATTAGCCTTTGGTCTATCAAGGATCAAATTAAATTCATGTTTAAGCATCTTGAAACCCTTATTCAAATTACCCTAGTCTACTTTTTTTAACCTAGGTCCCTTTGAATTAAATTCAAATTTGGTAAGAACAATTTGTACGGGAATAATTATTTTTTCCTTGGACTTAGCTTAATTTTTATCCTAAGGCTTAGTTGTGTTTTATAACATGACCAAACCCTAGTCTAAAAAATTTATGTTTGGCCTCTTTATTTTACCGAGCCCATTTGGTGCCTTTTATTTCCACATGATCTCACTAATCACATGGTCCCTTTTACTATAGACTTAGTCTAAACTACATACACTAAGGTTTTTTTTATTTATTAATACAATAAACCTTAGTCTAAAAATCATATTTTATGTCTTTTATTATTCACAAGGGTCCCATATAATATGTTTAAAATTTATCTTAAGTATTTTAACATAAGTTATTTATATACTCTCAAGCCTGACTTAAACATTTTACATCTCTATAGGATCTACGGTATGCATTTGATCACTCAGGGATGATCAAACAGTGTACGAGCAATGTTGAATTGTCAAAGGTTCTAAGATTAGTATGAGGGTGAAAGGAGTCACCATCTCAATGGGTAGATAAAGATATAATGACATGTGATAGAGTCAACATGTCAACATACCTATGAAGGGATCCAAGAATGATAAATGACACTATCTTAGGTGCCTAAGTGGCAGATCAACAATTTGTGGGCCCTTTCATAAGACAATAAGTCAACAAACCTATGAGAAAGTGTGGAGATGATGTGTGTCATAACCGTATCCCGAGGTTAAAACTTGAATGCTATATAGAGATCAATTGTTCATCCTCGATCATACATAGATATCTAATAGCTCATGATAAAAGATAATGCTAAAGATATACGAGAGCCCATGGAGATTCCAAGTGGCATGCTCATGTTCAATCACACAAAAGAAGATCAATGGTGCCAAGTTAATCTGATTTCAAGATGGCACAAGGTATGGACATGTGTCCAAACATTGTAGTGGTCACATTTTAAATAAAATAAACAGCTTCTAACATGACAATGCCACATAGGTGGAAAACTCACATTGAAAGGTATTTTTGGCCCTTGAGTTATATTAGTCATTAGCCATTGGGTCTCACAGTTAAGCTAGATAAGGAATATTCTTTTGGTAACTAAGCTTGTGTAACATTTTGAAAAGGAATATTATATTCTGTAATGACATGAGCAACACATAACACACAATCATGTTATGTTAGTCATAGTTAAATAGGGTCATGATTTTTATTAGTATTGGTAAAGGGATACTTGTCATGGACACGTGTCTTAGTTCTATTGGAAAATGGTTGACCCAAATATCTCATAAGTTGTTATCACAACCTATAAAAGGGGGTATTTTAAATTGTAATAAGGGAGGGATTTCTTAGAGCCAAAATTAATTTGTAAACTTGGATCAAGCAATACAAACAAGGAATTCTACAAAGTTTGTCCAATATTTGTCTGTGTGTTTACTATCATAGCTGCTTCCTTAGTTTTATGGTTTGATATTTAGATTTGAATGGTTTTTATGGATTCTAGATGTGTATCTTTGAAATCAGAGTTGTTAATTTATGTTAATACTAGATTAGTTGAATGTTTTTAGGTTTGCTTTGCTTTCTTTACTCTTCTTGCATTTGGGCTAATGTTTTTTACTTTTAGGGGTGAAATCTTTAAAGTAAATCTAGTTCTTATTTGCATCTTTTCATACCTTCCTTAGACATTGGCTTGATGTGTGAAAGGATTTGAGCTTATGCTTCTTCATGTTGCACATTGGTTAAATTAATGTCTAGATGAGATATAAACTTTTTCATAATGTCTGGATTGAAGATCAAAAACACCTTCTTTCTACCCTACCCTTCTTTTTACTCTTTTTTTGACCAAATCACTTTAGTTTGGCTTGTCATTGTAAATATCCATGTTAGCTTAGGGTTTAGACTATGGGGTTTGGGCATCATTCATTGTTTTTAGCATAGAATAATTCATATTTTATATAGATTAGATATTTGGACATGGTGGCTCCCAACCACCAAATTAATACAAATTTGTGAAACATATCACTTGTTCTGCCTCTATTCCATCAACAAATAACAAGATTATCACAACCTATAACCCATGCATTGAATTCTCAGGAACTAAAAAATGAAAAGTGTTTCTTAAACACTTTGGTCACCTGTGATACACAATCAAGCATCGACAACAGGGGTTTCACTAGTGTTAGAAGGAGGGCCTTAGCTAAAGCTTTGTAAATTTGACATATATTTGCTAATTTTAGTGAATTATGTTTAAAGATTGATGTATTATTTGCATATTTATGTTTCTTTAAGAATATTTGTGTAAATATCATTGATCTTAATGGTTTCAGACCAGTCTTTGTGCTTATTTAGACAAAGTTTTTTATTTTTTGAAGATCTATAAGAAATTTTTTGTAAAGATTTGAAGATTCATTTGTCTTTGCAAAGATTTGGTCTTTATGTTATATTGTGAACAGGATTTAGATCTAGAACGACCAAAAATAAGGTCTTCATCAAGGTATGGCATGGTTAGGTGTATCTTCTATCAATGTGCCTAGTCGGGAACATGATTTTCCTCAAAAATATGAAAGGTATTTGCCTTCTTTTAGTCCTACAGATGTTGTTACTACTAAAGAGCACATCAAATTCTTTAAAGTTGCCTTAGCATTGTTAAAGGTTGGTCATGAAGATGTTACCTATAAATTATTGTCTTTTACTCTTAGAGATGAGGCATATGATTGGTTTCTTAACCTTCTTGAATATTTAAATGTAATTTTGAATGATTTTGATAATTATTTTATTGATCAATTTGGAAAGACCATCAGTCCATATGTCCTTTATCAATAATTTATTACTATAAAAAAGGATTCAAATGAAACCATTAGAGATTTTAATGCTATAATTTAAAATATGCGTAATAGAACTATAGCTCTTTATAGACCTATTGAGGCTTTAGCTTTAAAATTTTATAAGGATGCTTTAGATCCATTGACTTCTATGTTTTTAAAAAGATATGTTAGAGTCATTAATACATTAGCTTTAGCCTATGATGAAGTTGTGGTAATTAATGACCAAATGCAACCCTAGGGTCAAATGGCATATGCCATTCCAAATGTCAATCTTAATTTGCCATTGATAAATTTCATTTCTAATGAAAATCAAAACAAACCTGCATCTAGTTTTCAAAACAACAATGACAACTATAACAATAGGCCATCTAAGAATGTAAAATAAATGAATCTTTGTGATATGGGTCTAGATGATCATTGTAATGTCTTTGAATCATATCAAAATGAAAAGGATACATCTAAAATTGTGTTTAATCAAGACCAATGTTGTACGGACATCTGGCTTTTCAAGGACATCTAGATCCTTCATGGTAAAGGCTTTTGATTTTCCATTTGAAGAAGAAAGTGAACCTAAAGATGCTCTAGAAGATGGAATAGTCATTCCAGATGAACATCCCTATAAACAAGATCATGTACAAACTGACCTCTTTTTAATAGATAGTTGTGAGGATTATTCATATGAGATCATTGCTTAAATTAATTATATCCCTGAAGAAGTTGATCATTGGTAGAAATTATACAAGTATTTCTTGGTATAAATTGAGGTATTCCAAGATAGTAATGTCATTCTAGAGATCCCAAAGTAAGATAAGGTGGGACTCAATTGGATAGAAGAGACACCATTCTGCAAAGAAGATGAAGATGAAATAAGTGTAACAAATCAAAAACTTTCATATGACTCCATCAAAAGGTAATAAATATGTGATATACATGTTTCAAATGGCAATATTCTAAACAAATATCATATCCTTTTTGTTGATCATGATAAAGATACTTTTTGGGATGACTTAGAGAGTTTTTGTGTAAAGATTGATAGTCTATCCCACTTCATGTGGAGATTAAGGAATGTATTATAGAAAGGATTGTTGTATCTATTCTTCAAGAAGGCAATGATAAATTGGAGATCACAACTAAATATGAGTTGTATCCTAATGAAGACATCAATCCATGTATACCAGTTGAGTTCACAATACAACCCTGGAAGGAGAATGAGACAAGAAATGGTTAGTCTTTGAATGAAACAAAGCTAACTTTACTAATGCAAGAAAGAAGAATTTGGGAAGAAGATGATTGGATCTTGGATCCATATCTTCAATCCATGTACCTAATAATGGAGGTAGGAAGCCAAGTTGCATCATTCAAAATACATAAGCATACAAGTGCTCTTATCCACAAGATGAGGCCATGGAATGGAAGCAATCATGTTTCAAGGTTCTGTAGTAGACTAAATAACTTTCCATTTGATCCTAGAGGTAATATTTTTTTGAAGTTAGTGTATGGATTAGACTAGTTTCTTTCCTATATCTTTCCTTCTTATCCCTTTTTTATAGGTAGTGTTTGTAAATATTTTGTTTTCTTGTTATTTGCTTTGCTTTGTATGTTTACTTTCTTTGATTTTTTCCTTGCTTATAAATAAATCCCTTTGAACAACCCTCAGCTCAAATTTCATCTAATTTCTCAATAAATTCATATTTTAGAAATGTAGGTATGACTTCTCAACATTGGTTGATCATGAATTGCTGAAATGTGAGCTTAATGTTCTAGTTTGAAAAAATTAGCAAAGACTGATGGATAGGATAATTGTTCCTTGAGATTTTGAGCCATGTTCTGATCTAAACTTGATTCTAAGAAGGATTTTACATGTTGGGTGAAATCTTGAATTATTGAAATACAGTCATGTTTGCACTTACTAAACATTATTGCTTGGGACAAAGTTTGTAACCAATGATGATTATCTAAAAATCAAACAATTGACCAAATCCCAAAACCTTGCTAACCCGATTCCCAACCTTTGCTAGAAAGTCAAAATGACTTGAAAAATAAAAAAATAAGAGCCGTATAGTAAAATTCAAGAGATTTCTAAGCAAAGGTGATTTTGGTAATCTCCACCAGGGCAATGGATGCCTAATTGGCAGTGGAGAAAGGCCTTGAGTAGAGCTAAAGGCATATATGTTGGGGATATGGATGCCTAACTATTATCATATCAATGCCCAATCCTTCCCTATAAAAATCATGGTTCTTAATGAGAATTTAAATATGTTATAGGTTAGTTTTAATGGTCAAAGTCATGAATCTAGAAGTTGTTCCCTAAATCCCATGACAAACAGTAAGTGGAATCAAATAACACACACAACATGACTAGGTTTTGATGTTTGATCTTAATTCTTCATGTGTAATACTTGTTTCAATCATGAATTGATCTTAATAATGGCACTTGATCAAATGGAATGAATAAACTAATTATTAGTCTAAACTAGAGTCTCTGAATTCTAACATATTACTATGTTTCCCCCAGAAATTGCCATTTGTCGAGGTCAACATACCCCCATTCCTTAAAATAGGGACCCTTATTTCAAATTGTGCAAATTTTTGATTTAAATTGAAAATTCATCTTATCAAAGTACCATTAGAGTGTTTTTCACATTATCTTTATTTGAAAATCATCCACACCATGGTTGGATTGGCATATTTACACATGATTCTGGTTTGATTTTGTCTAAATTTATTGATAGTGGATCCCTATGTTTTAGGTTACAGGATTAATGGAGTCCACCTAAAATGGATAATGTCTAGGGTTTCATTTTTTAAATATCCAAGGTTTCATATTTTAATGTTAATTTAGCTTTCTACTAGCCTTTAGTCTATCAAGGATAAAATTAAATTCATGTTTAAGCATCTTGGAACCCTTATTCAAATTACCCTGGTCTAATTTTTTGACCTAGGTCCTTTTGAATTAAATTCAAATTTGGTGGGAAAAACTTGCATGGAAACAATTATTTTTGCCTTGGACTTAGCTTAATTTTTATCCTAAGCCTTAATCATGTTTTTCAACACAACCAAACCCTAGTCTAAATTTTTTATGTTTGATCTCCTTATTTTCCTGAGAACCCTTGGTCCTTTTTATTTCCACATGATCTCATTAATCACGTGGTCCCTTTTACTATGGACTTATCCTAAAAGCCATACACTAAGGTTTATTGTATTTATTAATAAAACAAACCTTAGTCTAAAAACCATATGTTGTCTTTTATTATTTGTAAGGGTCCCATATATTATGTTTAGAACTTAACTTAAGTATTTTAACCTAAGTTATTTATATACTCTTGAGCCTGACTTAAACATTTTGCATCTCCACATAACCTATGGTACATGTTCAATCACTTAGGGATGATCAAATGGTGTATGAATAACATTAAAGTATCAAAGGTTCTAAGATCAATGTGAGGGTGGCAAGTGTCACCATCTTGACAGATAGACCAAATATATAATGGCATGCAATAGAGTCAACATCTCAATAGCCCTATAGAGGGACTCGATAATGATAAGTGGCACCATCTCACGTGCCTGGGTGGTAGATAAATGGTTTGTGGGCCCTTCCATAAGTCAATAAGTCAACAAGAATGTGATCAAGCATAGAGATGATACATGTCATAACCATAGCCTAAATTTAAAGCTCAAATGCTAGACAGAGATATATGGTTCATTATCGATTGTATATAGAGATCTAAAGACTCATGATAAAAGATAATGCTAAAGATCTCAAAGAGCTTGCAAAGGTACCAAGTGGCATGCTTGTACTCAATCATATAGAAGTTGATCAATGGTGCGAAGTTAATTTGATTTCAAGATGGCATGAGGTATGTACATGTGTCCAAACATTGTAGCAGTCACATTTTAAATCAAATAAATAACTTGTGAAATGACAATGCCATATAGGTAGACATCTCACATTGAAAAGTCTTTTTCACACTTGAGTTATACTAGTCATTAGCCATTGGGTCTCATAGTTAAGCTAGATAAGGAATATTCCTTTAGTAACTAAGCTTGTGTAATATTTTGAAAAGGAATATTCTATTTTATAATGGTATGAGCAAACTGTAACACATAGTCATGTTAGGTTAGTCATAGTTAGACAAGGGTCATGAGTTCTATTAGCATTGGTAAAGGGATACTTGTCCTAGACACGTGTCTTAGTTTGATTGGAAAATGGTTGACCCAAATATCTCATAAGTTATTCTCATAACCTATAAAAGGGGGTATTATCAATTATAATTAGGGAGGGAGTTCTTAGAACCAAAATTACTTTGTAAACTTGGAGTAAGCAATACAAACAAGGAATTCTACAAAGTTTGTCCAATATTTGTCTGTGTGTTTGATATCATGGCTACTTTCTCAATTTTTTGGTTTGATGTTCAGATTTGAATGGTTTCTATGGTTTTGTATGTGTATCTTTGAATACGGAGTTTCTAATTTGTGGTAATGATAGCTTAGTTGAATGTTCTTAAGTTTGATTCACTTTCTTTACTCTTCTTGAATTTGGGCTAATGTTGTTTACTTGAAGGGGTGAAATATTTAAAGTAAATCTAGTTCTTGTTTGCATCTTGTCATACCTTCCTTAGACGTTGGCCTGATGTGTGATAATATTTGAGCTTATGCTACTTCATGTTGCACATTGGTTAAATGCATGTCTATATGAAATCTAAACTTTGTCATAATGTTTAGATTGAAGATCAGAAACACCTTCTTTCTACCCTACCCTTCCTTTTTCTCTTTTTTTTACCAGATCACTTTAGTTTAGCTTGTCATTATAAATATCCATGTTATTTGAGGGTTTAGAATTTAGGGTTTGGGCATCATTCACTATTCTTAGCATAGAATACTTCATATTTTACATAGATTAGCTATTTGGCCATGGTGGCTCCCAACCACCAAATTAATATAAATTTTTTAAATAAATCCTTGTTCTACCTCTATTGCATCAATAGATAACAAGATTATCACAACCTACAACTCATGCATTGAATTATCAAGAATTAAAAAATGAGAAGTGTTTCTTAGACACTTTGGGCACCTGTGTTACATATTCAAGAATCAACACATTGGAGCTATGATTGAGTCTCAAATAGAGTGCACTATGTAGTTGGAGATCGGTGAGCCTTTCATATGGGTTAGAATAAATAAAATGGATATGGAAATTGAGGGAAGTGTTAGTGAGGCTAGAATCAAAAAAGTGTTTTTTATCTAGTTAGGACAAGTTTTGGATGTAGCCAAAGAAATTGTCATAATGGTTTTCCTTGAAACCCCCTTCTGTGTCAAAGTGAATTCTGATATTGCCTCCCTATTCATTTCCAATTTCCTCTTGGCTATGAATGACAATGATCTGGCCAAGGAGGTGGTGGAACGATTATTTAGCCATGATATAGGTCTAGGTGGATATAGGACATTAGTGGTTTCCCATCCAAGAGCTAGACCTCTCTCCAGTTTGGATAATTTTAGGTTAATTCCACTTTTATTATTTCATGAGATTAAAAAATGGTTTTGCATGGTTTTGTCTTTCATGGATAATTTACAAGGTCTACATTAGTCTCTTATGGTAGGTGGAAGGAAGGTGGCATGGTAGGACATGGATTCTCTATGGACTCCTATCCCCTCATTCTTAGTTGTCTTGGGTTTGTAGTTTTCATCTTGAGTCCTGGATACAGTACATTTCTTGTGTAATATTTATGAGGGTGGCCAATTAATGCCACCCCTAGCATGGTCTTTCATGATTGGTTTTGGTGTTGATGCCCCTCCTAGATAGGCTATTACTAATGTTATACAGGAACACTTGGACTCATTTTAAGGGCTCTAGGTCTGGAGAGTGTTTGACTGATCGAGGTGGTGGATAAACTATGTGACTAGGATGCAGAGGATGTAATAACTAGGGAATCATTGGAAGCTAGGTAGTTATTGGCTTATGCTTAAGAGTAGAGTTCTAGGCTTGCCCCTTAAGCTATTTGTTTCTCCCTTATTTTCATTTTTGTGGTGCTTGATCATGTATCAATTTTTGGATTTCACCATATTTATCCCGATCTCATGTTTTCCATGGTTTTATAAGGGTCTTTGTACTCCTTGGGATTATTTATTATCCTCATGGTAGGTCTAGGCTACTTTATCTAGGATTTTGTTTTTTAGCTCCCTCATGGATTTCCATCTAAGGTAAATGGGTGATATTTTGTATCAATCTTTATTGTGGGTGAGGGACCCTTAAACCATCAAGTATCAATAAAAAAATGGAATCTTCACATCAATCTCCATACCAAATTTTACAAATCATAGTAAAATAAGATGCTCTACATACAATACTTTTTATGTTACTTGAGCATAAGATGGTATCTTTACCTCCTAATAGACCCATATCATGCAAAAGACTCATCTATAAAGAGGGATCACCATATTTTAATTATCATCATATTACCGGCCATAATATAAATCAATGTGAGGATTTGTAAAACAAAATTAAGAAATACAAAAATGAAGGATGTATACAGATCATACTACAACAACATAAAATACCTCCTTTTTTTTATTTTTTAAAATAAAAAGGTACAATGGGACATACTTATAAGTTACCACATAATGAATATCTAACTATTATTTACAATATTGATGGGGTTTGTTTTCAACATCCCAATTTTGATATAAATAGTTGGGATATAATTTATAATGTTACAAATTTCCAATAGTTGGGACATAATGTTGATGAGTTAAAATACTCTCCGCTATTACCAGAATCACTTGGGTACAATATACTACCCATAACATGTGTACCAAAGATATTTAATACCATTATATGGGTAATGAATCCAAAACCAAACCTAACCTTTCATCTCAGCCAATATTGGTTGACCAATATGAATATGATAGTGAATACTAAAACTATGTGTCTCATTTTCAATTTAGAAGATAGAGAAATTTATATTCTACATGATGGATATAATGTTAAATCCATAGAAACAACTATCAACACTAAATTACCAAAAATATCAAAGCATTAGTAATGATAAAGCATAAATGATGGCGGAAAACAAAGTAGGTAAGAGGACCACTAGATAGTCCTTTATCTTCCAAATGGGAGGAAACATCTCCTTCATTTCCAATTAAACTTCAAAAATCTAAAAAAATACAAAATAAATAAATATTCCAAACAAAATAAAAAAATAAAATATTCAAGAAAATTCAAATAATTTACAAAATACAAAAGTATTCATCTTTCACATGTTTATTAGCTCCTTGACATCTATGTTGTTTACTTTATGTTAGTATATATCATATCACATATTTTCTAAATACACATATGTTTCACACATAATTGAGTGTGATACAAGAATACACCATACCCATGATACTCTAATTTGTACATGTTGGACCTTTCCTCTTCTTGTGTGGCATACTTTGGTATGGACATCTACTCCTATGATCATGATCGAAATAGTTTATATTATTTTATGATCACTTTTACATTATCATGTTGAGATTTTATACTAATGCCTACACATGCCTATACTCATGTTTACATCTTTCACATTGCACTTGATGTGCTAAGTTACATGACATTTTTTCTAACACATGCATGTAGGGACTACCATGGTATGTCTATGGTGTATGCTTATACTTTAT